>OY744475.1:156009122-156121622 GCA_963556175.1 Tipula confusa | reverse complement strand
AGAGTTTTGTGTGAATTAGATCAATTAGATTTTTTTTCAGTTTAACAGTTATTTCATTGGGTTTTCGTGTTAAATGATTTTTTGATTAATATATAATTTATATAAATTATAAAGTTTTGCGTGTATTGAAATGTATGTCTATCAGATTTTCTTGTAACTACAATAGCGAATTTTATTACTTAACATTTAACGGTTATTTTAGGTAATTTTCATGATTAATAATTTTTTTTTGAATCCGCAATTTATTTACATTTTAGAATTTTGCGTGTATTAAGACAAGGTGACCATACGTGCTCCTTTCAGGAGTATTGTACTCCTTTCAGCAATAATGTATTCCTGTAATATTGTATACTCCTTTAGAAATGTTTGTACTCCTTGTATTCCTTCCTATTCTTTTTAAAATAAAATAACATAATAATCAACTTTCAGGCCGAATTGGTTAGTAACGCAATTAAAAAGATAAAAGGAACTAATATTGCCCTTGTTGAAGTGATTGGCATATTAGAAGAATTAAAAGAAATATATGTGTCACGGTATAATCTAAAATTTGTACCTATTATTGTACAATCAATAATAAAAAAAGCTCGAGGAAAGTAACCCGTCAATAAGAAAGAAACTTACAAATGAGATGCTAATTTTTTATAAAACGTGATACGACTATATAGTGCAATAAACTTTACGATTACAGGATTTTAATTGTCTTAAGTAGACTTTATTACGTCGAAAAATAGATTGACCCGATGTTCAACAAACCATCAAATTTCTTGATTCAAATAACATTTGTAATAATAATATAAATGATAATGAGCTTTTCAACGAAATGAGAAGAGTGAATATATTTTGTGAGGACAATCAAAAATTTAGTGCTTGAGGGCTGAAAATAGAACTGAAATTTCTAAAAAAATTGAAATATTTACATATTTTATAAAAGAAGGAATACCATTTAACAATTTAAAAATAAATATAAAAGTTGTTATGTGCCTTACTGGTGCTAACGGAAGTGATGAGAGAACGTTTTCAATCATTAATGATTTTTGGGGCTTTCGAGAAGTCACGGTTATCCATAGACGTTTCGTCAGCTGTAATTATTACCAAGGAAAATTAAAAAAATTTTACCTGCGAACAATTTGTGAATATTCTTAGAGAAAACGAACTTTTAACGAAAGCAATACACTCCAATAATAAATATGAAAGTTAAAAGTTCAATTTTCCAAATATTTATTTTTGTTTTTAGTATTTTATTTATTTATACTGTGCAATAAAAATTATTTTGTTTATTAATACAAATTTAAATTTATTTTTGATCTTTGTTGTATAGTAATCCTCAAAAAAAGGATTTTATTCTTATTTGTACTCCTTTATGCTTCGAAAATTCTGGTCACCTTAATTTGAGAGAGTTGTTTAGTCATTTTACTGTTATTTTTTTAACTTTAAGGTGGTAACTAACTTTAATTCATTACAGCTTACGGCTTGGCTTGAAATATATTCATGATACATATATACAATTTTAAATTGTTTGTGTTATATAAAGATAAACACTATTCTAAGTCACTGTATAATAATGAATATGGTATAACACATTGAACTATATTTTATGCATGAATTGTAAAACGGTAAGAGAAAAAATAAATGTGAAGTCGAACAAGCAACATTCATCTTTTTACTTAAAGAAATAAAGAATATTTAAAGGATATAAAAGTATGATTTAGAAGAGATTTTTAGATATCGACGGAGAATAAATTAAAATACATATAGATGTACAAAGCCCATAGTAAAACAACGTAACCCAGCACAGTTGTTGTATTTTGGTGTATAAAGAAAGGAAATGAAAATTATACAAATCATAAAGGTCGATTTTTTTCTATTGTTTTCTGTTTTTTGTTCCTAGTAGATTTTTAATACTACATAGGAATTTTTTGTATGTATGTATTAAAATTTTGGTATTCTATTTCGTTTTGTGATTCGTGCCGTGGTAAACAAATTGAATTTATCTTATGTCGAATTCTTTCGTACTAAAAATTTTGACGGGAATTCGCTTTTTGACGTTAATTTTGATGGAAATTTGGTTCTCGTCTTCTTTGGGACCAAATACCATCAAAAAATTTAGACGGAAATGTGAAAATGGCAATGTACATTTTTTCTTCCATTTTAACTAATACCAACACATAATTGTATGTCAATTTAGAAATGTAAACCAATATATTCGTCATTCGTGTTTTTTTCTTGTTTGTTATTGTTTTTTATGATACGAATTTTTATATTATACATATGTTTATTTATAACAAATTAATTTCTTGTTTGTGTACAGTTAATTATTAATTTAAAAGCAAATTTTATTAATTTAAATAAATATGGAAATTAAAAAATGCTTCCTTCTCTTTTTCTCTTTACAAACACAATGACAAAACTACATCAAATTTTGGTCAAGTTCTTTCGTGCCAACCAAAATGTATATTTTCGTCAAAACCCGAAAGAATTCATTATATTTTGTGTCGTGCAGGATTTTCAATCGATTCAAAAAATTGAAAATTGATTTCAAAAATCCTTAATTTAATTTTGATTTTTAATGCTGTGATGGTGACCGTAATGTGTAAGTATTTTATTTTAAATAATAAAATTTCACATTTATCAAGTTCAAATAAATTTCAGTATCCCGAGTACCCGATAAATCTGCCTTAACTGAATGTAATTGCTATACGGTTCAGCATAGGCTACCACTCATGCAAATTCTTCATTTGAGATATCAGCAGGGGAAATTTACAATAAAAGATTACCTTATACATGTCTTTTGTTTCATTAACACGATTTTTAATACTCTTCCTATGCAATTGGATGATTAAAGTAATAAATCTACACACAAAGTTAAATCGTTTACATTAATCCTCGATTAGTAGCTCGGAGGATTTGTCAAAGAAATCACAAACAAGAAACAAGAAATGGTTAAATATCGAAAGAAGTTTCATGGTTTGTTATTGTTTCCACATATTTTTTGTTATAATTCACAAACACATATTTGTTTCGTTACGTTTTGCCACAGATTTAATATACCTGTGTAAAATAAATCTGTGGTTTTATATTTCTTCCTTTCCTTTTATAAAACATTTTCTCACTTATATACTTAAAACAACAACAATATTTTACAACAATTAATGGTATCCATTAATTACACTAACAATGCACAGATCGCTATATGGGGTGCGATTATGTAAGCATTTCGAGTTTCGACAAGATGGCCTATTTTTTTTCAAAAAAACTATTATTTGACGTGTCGGAATTGCGACAAGTTGTTGTTGTTTTACTCGAATACTTTTTAGGTTGCGACAGACATGTCGAAATGAGTAAAATAATTTTTTTTACATCAAACTGGCCACATTATCGACATGTTTTGACATGTCGAAACTTAAAATGCTTACATATTCGCACCCATTGCTTTGTCTTTTCTTTATGATTGGAGCTTAGATAGACTAATTATTACTTTGATCAGATCTATATTGTATTTGTATATTTTTCAGATATGCAATTATAAAAAGTGTTTCTGAAAAGATTTAATAAATGATTGCATTTCGGATTAGATTAGAATTTTAAATTTTTTCAGAACAATTTCACTCTGAAGTTAGAATGAGGAAGTTAAATGAATAGTTGAATCCAAGTATTTATGCATATATGTGTGCTCCTAAAATAAATAAATGTTAAGGCTGTTCCTCATCCATTAACGGTAGTCTTATGAGCGGTAATCTTTAGTATAATAAAATGTTTTAATCTTATTTATATTCCAGGCTGATAGGTATAATAATAATAATTTTTTAAATTATAATTGAAATTTTAGAAAATATCCTGATACTCTTGAAAAGTGGCAGCTACAGGTAGTTTAGAATTGCGGTGTCTTGTTCCGTCTGTTCGTTAAGGTATCGGTAGCCGGATTGTTCTTTCCCTATACATACATATGTTTGTGGGTAGGCGGACGTGTACTTATAAACATATGCATGAATTTTGGCGTCTGCATACTGTAACGTAGACCTTGGTCTTCAATGGGTATGGGCGCACATGCTAGTTTTTTTTCCGGTAGCCTTACTGGGAGGTTCGCCTCCCCACACCCACTGAGGTCTAGTAAAAATTTTCTAAAATCATGTGCAATTATACAAAATTAAGGTGTAATTTATTTATTAAACACCAACCACAACACACTCACTGTGCTCCCAACTAGTTGAATTCCTTACATATTACTTATATAAAAAAACAAAAAAAAGCAAAAGAAAAATATTTATATATAAAAAAATAACCCAACTCTTGCCTTCTCCGGTGATGTCTTCATGTGGTTCGTCTTTTCGTCTGCTGAATCCTCATAATTCATTTGAACGCGCAAATGGATGATTTCGAAATATTGTTCAACCTATTTATATTTGATTTTATTTCAATAACTCAATATATAAAAACTTTCTAACCCAACATGGCCGACTCTTTTCTTTTTCCATGGACAATTTTAATTTTGCACAATATTAAATAGAATTATTCGAGCAACATGGCGGCTATTTTGGTCAAAACAATAAAAAAGCAATTTTGAACTTTAATCAAGTGTTTAAGAAAACATATTTGTAATTTTTTTTTTCACAAATTCACAGTATTAACTTGGTTTTAGTTATTTTTATTTTTTTTTATTCATAACTCATGGTAATTTAAATTTCAACAAGAACTCAAAAAAAAATAGCTCAGGCTTAACAAGCCTATTCCGTCAAAACCAAAAAAAAACACCAATTTTTCTCTTTCATATTTTCTTTTTTCACCAAACGTTTAGCAATAATGTTTTTTTTTTTTTTTTTTTTTTTTTATATATATAATTGTAATTTAAATTTAAACAAAATTCCCAAAAAAATATTACGGACATTGCCGAATTATTTAATTTACTTCAAATTCCTTTAACATTTTTATTTGTTTAATTTCATTGATATACTTTTTATACTTTTCTTATATTTTTAACCTTTATACATATGGTTACAATATATTTTTAGTTTATTTATTTGTTTTTTTTCCAAATAAAAATTCTAATTTTTTTTCTTAATTACTATTAATTATTTAATAATTCCCCTCAAACAAAATTTTTCCATTATTTTCCCCCTACTGACCCACTATCATTGCTTTATATACACATTATCCATCCATCTATTTCCTTCTTTTTTCTTTCCATCAAATTATACCTGTCTTTTGCCATAATTCATTATAAAAAAAACAGTGCGTAAACAAGTTAGAGCTAAGTACCTTAATATTTAAATCATAATATTTAACAGTGCACGAGATCTAACAAAAAAAAAATAATAATAATAATAATAAAATGTTGGATCGTTACCATACGTATGTATTTAGATTATACCTAACCATTCCTTATCTCTTGTTTTATGTAAAACTGCTGTAGGAATAGGCCCGGGTTTATCCGGGAAAAGGGCCTTAGACTCAAAAAAAATCATGATGGGTAAGAAAAAATTTTGCTCAGTAAAGTAAAAAATTTTGCTCAGTAAGCAAAAATAAACTAAATAACAGCATCATTTTTATTCTGTTCTTTTAATCAAAAAGTAAACATAATTTTAAAAGAATATTTTTGTATCAATTGATTTTATTTTTAGCGATTTGATCGTTTTTTTTCTTGATCACATGATATTTTTCGTAAATTAACAGGATTTATTTCGTTCCCTTGTGTTAACAACCAAATTTTTATCATCATCTTTACAACAAACATATACCATGTATGTAAGATTTCTATACATTTTGAATGCAATTTTGTTTTAAATTTTAATTTTACGTTAATATTGTAAATAAAATTTGATAATTTTTTATCAAAAATTCCATCCTTGAAGCACCCCAATTCTTTTATTTCATCACATAAATAAAGAGTTTCATCAACAGAGTTGATGAAGTTGAAATTTTCTAATTTATCCCCATCAAAAGAGTTGATATTTTTAGTGATGTTATTTACTTTGAATAATTCGATTACTTTATCCATTTTTAAACTGTCTTATATTTTTTAAATAGTTTTCCTAATTTAAATCTCTGAATTGGAGAACTAACTTTGATAAAATTGTTTTTGGTTTTCTACGAATTCCTCTAAATTGTCGTTACTGTAGCGACCATCGCTACACACACAATTAAAATTATTCAGATATTTCGTGCAATTCCATATAATTCGCTAACGCTACATGTACACTGTACATAAATATATATAGAGCGTAAAATAGCTATTACACATAGCACTCGGTCGCCATGGCCTGATGAGATGACAAATAATTTTTAACAAAATTATTTACGATTCCTCATCAGATCGAAACTGAGCTTTGCTTCGCACAACATCTACATCTGAATAATTAAAATAATGACGTCAACCGCCGTCGTTATATTACTTTCCGTAGTACGCGAAAATTTTAATTAGATTTTCGACAAATTTTTGGAATTTTGGTAGTTCCCTGTTTTATAGATGTTCCTCAACTTCGAGATCCCTTTCTTCAGTTTACTAAAATTTACTTTGTTTCGTTTTTTATTTAGATTTTCCTGTTTAATCCCACTGGCTTTGTCTGTATGTGTTTATATTCGCACTGAACAAACAATGTAAAAAAATATTTTTTTATATATAGTTGAGACTTAAACCCTTAACGCATACAGCGCTATAAAACTACGTAGCGGCGGAATGGTTTGGTGTCATTTCTATATATAGTTATACAATGACTACTAAACGCATTCTTTGTTCTATATCTATCAACAAGCGCGTTATGATATTGTTGTGCTAGTTGTGTTATAGAATATGATGACTTGGTGAAACAGTTTGCAAAATTAAGGCTTGAAATGTGCAATTTATATATTTTCATGGCAATAGTTGTTATATTTATAAATTAATCAATGATTTTACTTATTTTTGAGAGATTTTAATTTATCGAAACTAAGATAGATGTCTGCCGATATTTAATCTTCTAATCGTTTCGTGAAGTGCGTTAGGGAGAAAATATTAAAATCTCCCGAAAAATCAAAATACGATGATCTTAAAACGACGAGTATCGAACGGTTGAGCGACTCAGCAAGAATAAAGCTTGACAGATTGTTGAATTGTCTATAGCTGGGCCGCAGAAGGCCATCCAACTTGCTTAGGGAAATGCAAGGCCTCACGGGGACGCAGATACAAGACTCAGTATTGTTAAACCTGTAGCTGCAACGACTCACAATCAGTTCTTACAAGTTTAGAAGAAAGCAACATTGATAAATTAGCAGCAACGCCGGACAGAATTTTAGAAGTTCAAAGAGTGACTGAAGTGTGTGTGGTCAGCCATGACAGTTCTCATGTGATCGACAAGTTAACAAAGCAAGTTGACGTTTTGACTAAAATGGTAAATAGTTTGACATATAGTAGGAGTAGATCGCCAAACCAGTCTAACTATTCTCGACAACGAGACAAGTCAGTTTGTAAACGTAGCGATAGCGAAATTCACCGGTTTCCTGTGTGCCGATATCATTACAGATTCGGTGACAAAGCTCGCAGATGCATGGCGCCATGTAATTTTAAGGCGGAGAGCATCATAAGTGGTGCTGCGGAGAACTAAAAGGCACGTCGTTGATGGCGACTAACGGCCCTGGCCGCAATAATTGTCGTATTATAATAGTAGGTTTTATAATAGTATATAGGTAGTAAAATACAGTTTCTAGTCGATACAGACGTGTCGGTCTTGCCACCCAAGATGAACGAATGAAACGACAAATGCGATGTCAAGTTGATTGCTGCAAATTCCATGCAAATAAACACTTACGGCAGTAAGGTCGTTAAGTTGAGTTTAGGCCTCCGTAGGGAATTTATATGGAAGTTCTTTAAAGCAGACGTGGACAAAGCTATTATCGGTGCAGATTTCCTAAAACACTACGGGTTACTGGTAGACGTCAAAAATAAGAAATTAATTGATCCAATCTCATCGATTCATGTGCGATCTACGAGAATTGTTGCAGGACCATCATCGGAACTCAAAACAATTTCAGCTAAATCATTAAATTGGAACATGTTTAAGTTACTAGAAGGACATAAAGAGATAACCGTGGACAAATTGAATTGCGATGGCAAAAACATTAAAATATCACATGTTATCGCAACAACCGATCAGCCTTGAATGGCAAAGGTGAGATGCCTGTCGCCTGAAAAGCTTGAAATTGCAAGAAAAGAATTCGATATTTTGTTAAGTCAGGGCATATGTCGTCCTTCAGACTCAGAGTGGTCAAGTCTATTACAGTTGGGTAAAAAAAAGATGGCTCGTGGTGGCCGACACCCTATTCCATTTTTGACGGATTTTTCTTGTCAGTTGCACAATTGCAAAGTATTCTCTACTATATAGACCTGGTACAAGAATACCATCAGATCCCAGTGGAAGAGCAGGATATTCCCAAGACGGCCATTTGAACACCATTCAAACCAGAATGACGTTCGGCCTCAGAAACGCTGCACAAACATTTCAGAGATGCATCCACGCGCAGTAATACGCAATGTAAGTTTCTGTTTTCCGTAGATTGATTGATTTGCTGATGGCATAGCAATCGATGGAGGAACATTTGCTGCACCTTAAAATCGTATTTGAGCGATTAAAAGATGCAGGCCTGTCCTTTCGGACAACCAGTAGTCACATTTTTGGGTCACGAGCTCTCAAGTAAGGGTATTAAGCTCTCGACGTCAAAAGTGGAAGTTATATTAAATTTTCCGAAACCCGAGACAATCAACTATTGGCGCAGGTTTTTGGGCATGCTCAATTTTTATAGGGAATTCATCCCGAACGCAGCACAAGATCAGGCAGTGCTCAATGAATTCCTGAAAGAAAGCAAAAAGAACGACCAGAGGAAAGTGCAATGGACCAGTGCCAGTGAAAACGCGTTTGAGCTGAGCAAATCAAAGTTAAGAGACACGGTAATGTTGGCGCATCCTTCTTCGGAAGAGGAATTATCAGTTATGGTCGACGCGTCTAACATAGCAATCGGGGCTGTAGTTCAACAGCGGTTAGTGGATGTTTGAACGCCACTGGGTTTTTTTCGGTAGAATTAAATGAGGCAAAGCGTAAATATAGCGCTTATGATCGCGAGTTTTAAACATATACTTAAGGGACGTGCATTCGCACTGTTCACAGATCACAAGCCATTGGTATATGCCTTGCAGCAAAATTTAGAAAAAGCATCCCCCTAGACAACTTCGTCATCTGGATTTTATTTCGCATTTCACGTCAGATATACGACACATCGCAGGTAGAAGCAATACGGTAGCCGATGCCTTGTCAAGAATCGAGGAGGTAACTTTGGACAGTGCAGTCGATTACAGGCTAATAGCAGAAGAACAAGCATCTGATCCTGTGTTGGGCGAGACACTGAGATTTTTTGTGACGTTTCTACTGGTACACCGAGGCCATACATTCCAGAGAAGTTTCGCCGAGGAATTTTCGACAGCGTGCATAACTTGTCCCACCCGGGAAGCCACCCAACTACGAAAATGGTAGCAAGAAGATACGTATGGCCGAAATTAACCAGGATGTCAATTTAATGGCAAAAGCGCGTGTCGCGTGTCAAAAGCCAAAAGTATCTAGACATTGTAAATCGCTAATAGCAGTCTACGCTATTGCAAGCAATCGATTTGATGAGATCCATTTGGACATCATCGGGCCTCATATCATCAAAAGGCAACAAATATTGCATCACACTAATCGATAGGTATACACGTTGGCCCGAGATTATACCAATAGCGGATATAAAAGCTGAGACAGTAGCAAATGCAATAGTCAAGGAATGGTTGACCGAGAGACTACATCGGACGCTTAAGGCTGCAATCATGTGTCATGGTAACACATAATGGACCAAGACACTCCCGTTACTAATATTGGGGTTGCAAACAGCATATAAAGACGAGTTGGGAACCTCCACATCAGAATTGGTATATGGCGAGAGTTTAAGGTTACTGAGTGGTTTTTTCAAAACAAGTAAATCAAACATAAACTCGTCAGATTTTATAGTTCAGTTACGGAAGCATTTCAATAACATCCAACCCACTCCAGCTTCTAGACATGTCAAACAAAGTACGTCCATTTTCAAAAATTTGAGGGATTGCAGTCACGTTTTCGTTATAATAGATGTACTAAAAGCAGAGTTGCAGTGACCGTATGCAGGGCCATACCCAATTATTCAGCGTAATGACAAGTATTTTGCAGCCAAGGTCAAGGACAAGACTGTAAACAACTCAATTAACAGGCTAAAACCATGTTTCATGACGTGGGAGGAGCCTTTCGGAACCAACGTAAAGACAGTACCACAAACGGTGGATAGGTCACAGAAAATTAAACAACAACATGCGGTCACAAAAACAGTGACATTTAGCAATCCTTTATAGAATTACCATCACTGCCGGTCCATAACCAAACAAGACCAGGACGGCAATCAAAACGTCCAGATAAATTCCTGGAGTAGCGTTCACTTCGCTTACTAGGAAGGAGGTAATGTAGCGACGCACTCACGAACGTAGACAATAGTGTCAAGATCGGGCAGAGGGCGTAGCAGCAGTCGCATTAGCGGAGCGTAGCCCATAAAGAAAATCAAAAAATGTCTCGTTGGCATACGAACCGAGAGAAAATTAGTATTGCACAAAACGTGGTAGATAAAAGACAATAAAAAAAGTAAAAAGAGTAACAACCAGCACGCTTTCGTAAAATGAAAAACCTCATATAAAAATAATTGAATTTTTGAGTTAATATATTTTCTTTTGTGTATAATGCCCTAAAAATAACAATTTAGGACAGTAGTGGCTCACTTATTTTAGTTCTTTTATGTACATTTTAAATAAAATAAACGTGAACACCATAATAAACAATTTCGTCAGCCATATTGTTTTGTTCAATTTGGTGTTGAGCATTTCCGTGTTTTACAAGTCTGAGTGACATGAAACTTAAATAATAACAGTTGGTGAGTGGAGAAGACTGTGTTAACTCTAACCTGAGTATATTTGCACTAACCACGGCCACCAAAAGTTAAAGAAAAATAGAACAAATCATTGATTTCTTAACAAAAAGATAATGATTAGTAAAATCCCGTTGAAAAAGAGAACATGTTCTCTTTAAAAGTGACCTGGAGTCCTGAGGATCTATTATGAAACTTATCCGACTTGAATTTTTCCGTTTTTCTACGTGTTTTTTCCTGTTCACATCTTGATTGAATGAAGTCATTCAACATGTTGTACAGTGTAAAAGTTATCGTGAATCATCTAACTTGTCTTATGACATATTATAGTATTGTAATATATTGTATGGTGATATATTATTGTAGTATTTATTGTATACTACACCTCCATGTAATAATAATAATAATTAAAAAAATAATTTTTATAAAAATTAAATTTATAATTATAACTATATTCTATAATTTTATTGTTTATAAACAATATTATTGTGTGGTCCCTGCGAGTGCGAACAAGATTCGATAACAATTTTGTTTGTGACATCTAACATGGCAGTCGGTATAACAAATACTTATAATTTTTACAACGTACATCACTATCGATATATATATATCGATGTAGATTTTCATAGAAACTACAAAAAAAACTAAATAATTATATTAAAATTAATTTACCTTATAAATGTATCAATTTCAATCCACAATACTGATATATTTAAAAAAGTATAATACATTTTATATAAAAACAGCTATGAGTCTATGAGCTCTGTTGGAGAGCAGACTCCAAGGGTTGAACCATCACCCACGTTAGTACAGGTTGGTTGAAACAATACAGATTTGGTAGAGGACAATGTAAAGTGTACAGGCAAAATTTGACCGCGAGAGTTGTTTGTAAGAGCTTCAGCCGAGGAGAGTATCGTATCGTTCCTCTTTAGTTTTTAAACAGTGGAATGACTAAAAAAAATTATTTCGGTGAATAAAAATAATAAATTCCTTAAGAGGGCTTCTATAATAAAAAGCCGAGTTTATAGTAGTGTGCGTTATTTATTAAAATTGTGATAGATTCAAAACCTTAATAGACAGATTGATAGCAACGGAAAAATTAAAATTTTGTTTTGTCTAGTTTTTGATTGGTACTTTTGCAGTAACAAGAGGGCAGTAAATTTTATATGCTTTATTATTTATATCTGCGTGATCTTTGCAATAAGTTTGGCTTTTATTATTATTAAGCGCATTTTATTGGCCACTGGAATAAGAATAAGATTATAGTACTTTTCATACCGACGACTTCGACTTTGGACTTCGTAAATGCAATTTTTTTAAAAAGCATTTAAACTATAAAACTTAGGTTGATTCGATTAATAACGTCAAGTTTTACTGTAATAAATCAAAATAGTTATAAAACTAATTAGTTTTATGTGATAAATCTAAGAAAATTAAAATAAAGTGCAATGAAGTAATTTCCCCTTTTGATGTTCCCAAGCGGTCAACTAAATTTGTACTAATCCTAGAAATGGTAGCTAGACGTTGGCGACGAACTTGGCGAGCTAACAACAATCATATTTTAAAAATCGTTTTACATTTTAATAATTAATATTTCTACTAAAATCATTTTTAATTTTAAAATCGTTTTTTATTTTGTTTATATTTCAACTAAAATCAGTTTCTATTAAAACCGTTTTATATTTGGTTAATATATGTTTCCACTCTATTTTGTACCGACTCTTTAAATTTGGTTTGTTTTGTATGTTAATTAAAAATCTTGTGTATTAAAATCTTATCTGTATACATATTGCTGTATATATATATATATATATATATATATATATATATATATATATATATATATATATATATATATATATATATATATATATATATATATATATATATATATATATATAAAATATATATATATATATATATATATATATATATATATATATATATATATATATATTGTCACGGTACCACCTAGTATGCGATAGCATAAGTGTAAATATATGAATATTTCTCTAGGCTTAACCCTAGAGACATCTATTAGATATCGATAGTACTGGTAGTATTAAAAATTGAGCAAATTAAATGTAGTAGTGACATCTCGATAGAAGTAGAAAGTTCGAGATATTTTGATTTGTGTATATAAGCGAATCGATGTTGTATGCGAGAGAATAGTTGTACTTGAACTACGAAAGCGATAACAAGCGGTTAAAATAAAAAGTGATAGAAAGTGATAGTAAGTGATAGTAAGTGATAGTAAGTGATTTTTATTGTTAAATAAAGTGAACAGTGATTTTTGTGAAATAAAGAATTGGTAAAGGAACTAAGTAGTGAATAATTGTGTTTTATTGAGGCAATTATTGTCTGTGAAAGTGAACAGTGTTAAAGTGGAACTTGTGTAGTTTTGGGAAATTTGTTAGTGAACAGTGGTGTTCGGGTAGTTATTCACAATCCAGAGATACGAACCTTAAGTGACAAGGCAAGAACGTAGCAATTGGTGACAGCGGTGGGATTGTGAATAAAAATAAAAAATAAATAAATAAAAACAAAAATGAAACTCTACAAGTTAAAAGTTCCAGAATTAAAGAAAGAGTTGGAGAAGCGTGGTTTAGAGACAGAAGGTCGTAAAGACGAGTTGATGTTACGATTGCGTGAAGCAATGGAGCGTGATGGTTTAGATCTAGAAAGCTATGAGTTTGAAATAGAAACGCCGGAGTTACGCATCGAAGCATCGTCTGGAAATTTCGATATGGCGCAGTTGATGGCAGTCATGCAACAGATGATGACAGAACAAACGAAATTTCAAGAAGAACAAATTAAACGACAAGAGGAAATTCATGAACAAATTAAGCGACAAGAGAAATTTCAAGAAGACCAAATTAAAGGACAAGAGGAAATTCAAGAACAAATTAAACGACAAGAGAAAGTTCAAGAAGATCAAATTAAACGGCAAGAGAAAATTCAAGAAGATCAAATTAAACGACTAGAAATACTCGTAGTAGAAGGACAAAATAAAATGGAAGAAAAACTTCTCGAATTAGCTAGTACTTTCCAAGGCGAAGTAGAGAAAGTGAAAGACGAATTTACAACGAAAATTCTAGAAGTTAAAACTGATGTTAAACATGTTGATCAAAAGTTGGACAACAATATTGAATATGTCGAACAAAAATTTCTTCGTCTCGAAAAGGAGGTCAGTGTAATGAAACTCAATGAAACATCAGCGCAAGTAATCCAACCAGTAAACACTTTTAAATTGAAGCCACCAACGGTTGACGGCACCACATCATTCGCAATTTTTAAGCTTCAATTTGAAATGGCGTCCACACAAAATCACTGAAAAGCATAAAGTAGCAGCGTTAATAGTGGCACTTAAGGGAGAAGCAGCCGAGATATTACAAACAATTCCAGAAAACGATCGCAAAGAATATGGTGAAATAATGAAGGCGTTGGAACGCAAATATGGAAGTGACCATAAGCGGGAAATTTATCGAATGGAATTGAAAGGACGGTCACAGAAGGTTGGAGAAACTTTACAAGAATTTGCATCGGCCGTCGAGAGGCTAGCACATCTAGCACATGGAAATACTGCTTCCGATTTCATGGAAAGAATTAAAATGGACGCATTTATTGATGGTATACGAGACCAAGACACACGCAGAGCAGTGATATTATCACCAAAGGCTACTTTCGCGGAAACCATTGCTTGTGCGTTAATGAATGAGACGGCACAAACTCTCATTGGACCAAGAATCAATAAGATACGTCGGGTAGAAATAAGTACTGGCAGTAATATGGAGCAGTCGGCCCCTAGAATTTCGAATGGTGGCAAAATAAAATGCTGGATATGTGACAAATTAGGTCACATCTCACGAGACTGCAATAAAAATAAACGGAAACGTGGAAGATCACCATCTCCAATGGTACGAAGGCCTGAGGGAGGTCAAGTAGTGACCAATCGAGAGGCCCAAGTAACGACCGAGTCGTTAAACCACAACGAGTCAGCTTAAAGGGGCAGAAGCTGACTCTCACAACCGATTGCCCCATAACCTTCATCCCTGTTTCCGGATTGGCGCCGGGCAGTGACAATTTAACAGTTCGAGGTGATGTTGATGGAAAGAGCTGTATTATCACTCTAGATACAGGAGCAGCGCGCACCATTGTTCGTGCCGACGTAGTTAAAGGAGGTGTACAACCAGTGTATGGCCTGAAATTACAAACAGTGACGGGAGATAGTGCAGTTATAAAGGGTAAAAAAACTCGTTGATATACGAATAAGGAAAACTCATTATCAACATGAAGTGCTAGTGGCAGATATAGTGGATGAGGTCATCTTGGGAATGGACTTCATGAGAAAGAATGGTTTTATGATGGATGTAGGACAAGGAATATTATACCAAGGTAATATCGAGTTGCCACTTCAGTTAAACGGCACAGAGGAATTAGCAAGACGAGTGATAGTTGATCATCGGGAGAAGTTGCCACCGAACTCGGAGACAATTGTATGGGGACGATTGGAGGGAGGTTTTGGGTCACCCAGGTTGTGGGTTATAGAAGCCATAGAAGACGAAAGAGCAGCCAGGGAAATAATCATAGGCAAAGCCTTAGTTAAACCGGACAGTGATTATCGAGTTCCAATTAGGACTCTTAATTTATCGGATAAGACGAAAACCATCAAGAAAGGAACCATCATCGGTAAATGTGAAGAGGTATTAACAATAATCAAATGTGAGCAGAAAAGTCCTGTTAGAGAATCCAATGAAGATAGGCAGAAAGAAATTGTTGATAATCTCATGCAGAAATGGACCAATGATCTAACCTTGGCACAGAAAAACTCTGCACAGCAGTTACTCGATCGGTATATGTCCATTTTCTGCAGTACACCCGAAAATAATGGAAGAACCAAGATGGTAAAACACCGGATTAATACAGGAACAGAGATGCCAATTCGTCAACCACCTAGACGATTACCATTGGCGAAACAACAGGAAGTGAATCAAATGGTGACGGACATGCAGAAGGCAGGAGTAATTGAATCATCGAACAGTCCGTGGAGTTCACCGGTAGTGTTGGTGGAAAAGAAGGACGGAAGTATGCGATTTTGCATTGATTATCGGAAGCTCAATGCTGTTACCAAAAAGGATAGTTATCCCTTGCTCAGAATCGACGATACATTGGATACATTGTCGGGTGCTACGATGTTTTCCACATTGGATTTGCAAAGCGGATACTGGCAGGTGGAAGTACAGGAAGAAGATCGCGAGAAAACGGGATTTAGTGTTGGAAACGGATTATGGCAGTTTAACGTTATGCCATTTGGCCTATGTAACGCCCCTGCAACTTTTGAACGATTAATGGAGCGAGTTCTAAAGGGGTTACACTGGAAGACGTGTCTAGTGTATTTAGACTACATCATTGTAATGGGAAAAGATTTTGAGGAGCACTTACAAAATTTAGCGGAGGTATTGGATAGAATACAATCCGCAGGTCTAAAATTAAGTCCAAAGAAGTGCAGTCTATTCAGAACAGAGGTCAAATATTTAGGACACGAGGTAACAGCAAATGGAATCCGCACCGATGAAGAAAAGATTGCAGCGGTTAAGACGTGGCCGAGACCTAAAAATTTACATGAAGTGAGGAGTTTCCTTGGCTTGTGCACATACTATAGACGATTTGTACCGGGATTTGCAAACATCGCAAAGAGTTTGCATGAATTAACAAGGAAAAACAAACCGTTCGAATGGAAGGAGGAACAAGAAAATGCATTCGTGGAATTAAGGAGGAGATTATGTATAGCACCGGTCCTCGCATACCCGATGCCGAATGTGAAATTTATATTGGATACTGATGCCAGTAATGACGGTATAGGCGGAGTTTTATCACAACAAATCGATGGCAAGGAGAGAGTTATAGCTTATTATTCAAAGATCTTATCGAAACCAGAGCGTAACTATTGTGTAACACGTAGGGAATTGTTGGCTATTGTGGAATGCGTCAAACATTTTCACAAATACCTATATGGTCAACAATTCCATTTAAGGACGGACCATGGAGCCTTAAGGTGGCTGCTTCAATTCAAAAATCCAGAGGGACAGGTGGCACGTTGGATTGAACGTTTACAAAGTTACGATTTCCAGATCGAACATCGGAAAGGTACAGTACACGGAAATGCTGACGCATTGTCAAGACGACCGTGTCAGGCAGAATGCAAGCATTGTAGTTGCGTAGAGGGGAAGGAGAATATCATTGATGTCAGGCTGATGCAAGTGTTACCTCATGATGAATGGACCAATGAAGCAATCCGAGAGGAACAACAACGAGATCCGAATTTGTCGATAATTTTGGATAATAAGAAGAGGAAGTACCGGCCAACATGGAATGAGATCACGGACAAAGCCCCCACTGTAAAGGCTTATTGGGCACAATGGCAGAGCCTTAAATTAGAAGACGGCTGTTTAAAACGAGTGTGGGAAAGCACTGACGGCAACGTTAAACAATCCTTGATCGTGGTACCACAAAGTCGTATTAAGGAAATTCTGAAGGAATATCACGAGGGAACTAGTGGAGGTCACTTAGGAATTAACAAAACGCTAGCTAAGGTACGTCAGCGGTTTTATTGGTCCGGGTGTAGACAGTCGGTGGTTGAATGGTGCCAGAAATGTGATCTATGTGCAGCCGCAAAGGGACCGGCTCGGAAAACTCGAGGAGCTATGCAACAGTATAATGTTGGAGCACCTTTTGAGAGAATTGCCATGGATGTGGCAGGTCCATTTCCCACTACCGATAATGGAAACAAATATGTGCTAGTTATAATGGATTATTTTAGCAAATGGCCGGAGGTGTATCCACTACCAAACCAGGAAACTACTACAATAGCGAATGCCGTTGTTAATAATTGGATTAGTCGTTTTGGAGTACCAATGGAACTTCATACGGATCAAGGAAGAAATTTTGAGTCGGTTGTATTCCAGGAGATCTGTCAGATGCTCGGTATCAATAAAACGCGAACGACGCCTTTGCATCCACAATCGGATGGAATGGTAGAAAGGTTTAACGGAACATTGGAAGAATATCTAAAGAAGGTGATAGATAAAAACCAACGCAACTGGGATCAACATATACCGATGTTTTTGATGGCTTATCGATCAGCAGTACATGACACTACTGGGATGACGCCAGCAAAGACGCTTTTCGGAAATAATCTTCGCCTGCCTGGAGATTTGAAGTTTGGGGTTGTTCCATCAGCGGCCTTATGCGGACAAGATTATGTAGACCGGATGAAAGAAGAAATTAATTACATACACCAGTTTGTACGAGACAAAATACGGATATCAAGTGACAAAGTGAAAGCTCGATATGATATACGAGCAAATAGCAAAGGCTTCGAAGAAGGGCAATTGATATGGCTTCATAACCCGCAACGACGAAAAGGTTTATCACCGAAATTACAGTCAGCATGGGAAGGACCTTACACTATCATCACAAAGATAAACGACGTGATTTATAGGATCAAGAAAGGGCGACGAGGTAAACCAAAAGTGGTGCATCTCGAGCGGATGGCTATTTATAGAGGAGAGATTTTGGATCCTGTTCGGGACGAACAGGTTTAGGTGGGGGGTAGTGTCACGGTACCACCTAGTATGCGATAGCATAAGTGTAAATATATGAATATTTCTCTAGGCTTAACCCTAGAGACATCTATTAGATATCGATAGTACTGGTAGTATTAAAAATTGAGCAAATTAAATGTAGTAGTGACATCTCGATAGAAGTAGAAAGTTCGAGATATTTTGATTTGTGTATATAAGCGAATCGATGTTGTATGCGAGAGAATAGTTGTACTTGAACTACGAAAGCGATAACAAGCGGTTAAAATAAAAAGTGATAGAAAGTGATAGTAAGTGATAGTAAGTGATAGTAAGTGATTTTTATTGTTAAATAAAGTGAACAGTGATTTTTGTGAAATAAAGAATTGGTAAAGGAACTAAGTTGTGAATAATTGTGTTTTATTGAGGCAATTATTGTCTGTGAAAGTGAACAGTGTTAAAGTGGAACTTGTGTAGTTTTGGGAAATTTGTTAGTGAACAGTGGTGTTCGGGTAGTTATTCACAATCCAGAGATACGAACCTTAAGTGACAAGGCAAGAACGTAGCAATATATATTGCTACGTTCTTGCCTTGTCACTTAAGGTTCGTATCTCTGGATTGTGAATAACTACCCGAACACCACTGTTCACTAACAAATTTCACAAAACTACACAAGTTCCACTTTAACACTGTTCACTTTCACAGACAATAATTGCCTCAATAAAACACAATTATTCACAACTTAGTTCCTTTACCAATTCTTTATTTCACAAAAATCACTGTTCACTTTATTTAACAATTAAAAATCACTTACTATCACTTACTATCACTTTCTATCACTTTTTATTTTAACCGCTTGTTATCGCTTTCATAGTTAAAGTACAACTATCTTTCGCATACAACATCGATTCGCTTATATACACAAATTAAAATATCTCGAACTTTCTACTTCTATCGAGATGTCACTACTACATTTAATTTGCTCAATTTTTAGTACTACCAGTACTATCGATATCTAATAGATGTCTCTAAGGTTAAGCTTAGAGAAATCTTCATATATTTACACTTATGCTATCGCACACTAGGTGGTACCGTGACAATATATATATAATCGCACAAATATTTCGTGTATCACAGCCAACAAACTGAAAATTCTGCAGAATTCTTCAGTAATATTTCTTCGGCAAAACATGACGGAATTAAATATTGTTTATCTTTTTTAGTAAATTCCGAAAGTGTATACCAACCTAAAATTGAATTTTATTATTTATTACTAAAAAATTACTAAAAAAAGGTAAACAAAATTTAATTCCGTCATGTTTTGCCGAAGAAATATCACTGAAGAATTCTGCAGAATTTTTCTGTGAAGCTCGATTCATAATGTTAGACGAAAATCCAAAATGTTTGCATCCAACTATTGCTCAAATAATATTGATCTATTTTATGTGTCATTTTTTTTTAACATTCATATTCGTTTGGCTTTTACAGTGAATGGAGTGTCATAGATTGTGTTGATTGTTTTTTGTGATTATTAAAATATTTTGTTAGTTTTATTGTTGTGTTGTTAAAATATCTCGTGTTTATATTAATACCGCGCTAATTTTCGATTTTAAATAACCACAAAATTCACCGTTTAACACAATTTATGTATTTGAACACATTTGTTTACGTTAAACCAAAAAAAATATACAACAATAAAAAAATTAAAATGGCTGTTCTATATAAATAATTTAAAATTTATCACAATATATAACATTTTACAATATATAACAATTAAAAAACACAATTCATTTACGTTAAAGACAAATTTTGTCCAACAATAAAAATAAAAAAATGGCTGTCCTCTATATACTAGTAAAATCACATAATTTAAAAAACAAAATACAACACAATCGTTTTCGCGCACAAAGAAAAATGGTTGTCAACAATAAAAAATGAAATTGCCTGTCATATATAAGCAACAAATAAAATAATTGGGCAATATTTTTGCTATAAATTTTAGTTTTTTTTTTTGTTAAGTTGGTCGTTTGTTGGATGTTTTGCCCAAAGTTAAAATTATTTCAACTCAATGGGATTATTGTGGGCGTATATTTTCGTCCGTTTAAATTATTTTATTGGGTAAAAAGTTGGATGCAAACATTTTGGATTTTCGGATTTTCGTCTAACATTATGAATCGAGCTTCAACTCAATGGGATTATTGTGGGCGTATATTTTCGTCCGTTTAAATTATTTTATTGGGTAAAAAGTTGGATGCAAACATTTTGGATTTTCGGATTTTCGTCTAACATTATGAATCGAGCTTGAAAGCGGCTTGATGCAATTGTTTAATCACGTACATGTACGCACCATAAGACGTCAAATTAATATTTTAATAAAAGTGAGATCTTAATAATTAATAATACATAGCTACGTCATTACATAAATCTATTTTGAGCATTTTTAATTTTATGTAATTGGACAATGGTAAGAAACTTATACCTACATGTACATAAATTTTGATCGATTGTCGTGGTGACTTTTAGTAGATTATTTTTAATCACATTTCGATATTACGTGTTTGTTTTCGATATTACGTGTTTCTATACTAGAAAATGGGGCATCTTTTTGATGTTTTTGTATCGATAATAAAATATTATTTTTTTAAAGTTATCAATAAAGTGCACTTTTAAAAATAGAATATAGATTAATGCAATATAGTAGCTATTTGGCATCAATGGATGAAACTGCACACACCAAAATAATAAATATTTTTGGGATAACAGATGAAACAACAATCGACATCATTTGTACATTTAACATTCCATAAAATGCATATTGTATTTTTAGAGTTGTGTTCTCATACATCTTAACTTATATGAATCACATGAAAGAAATTTCTTACCACGAATGGTAAAGTACAGAATTTAAATTTTAAATTAATTTATTATTTTGTATAGAAAAATATTCTCTGCTAACTATTCTAGCCGATGGCCCTACGAAGTAGAGAACGATTTGACTTCTTCTGAGCTACCTAGAAAAATGCAAAGAAAGTAAATGGATCTCTTGTTCATCCTGTTCAATCTAATTCTACTAATTACTTAGTAGGATTAAATTATTTAATGATACTAAGATATCCATATCACTTATATTCTTTTCTTTTTTTTACAGTGCGATATGGTCTCCGTCAACTAACTATAATATTAAAATGATATTTATTAAAGTAGTGATATTTATGCAAGTGGTTTTCCAAATTGGATTGTCTCAAATAGATGAAAGCGGGCGCGGTAAGTGATTTTAAATTACGATAATTACATGATAAAACTGAAATTATAATATGACACATTCATTTATAATTTTTTAAGTATGAACGAGTAATTTAAAATATTTCTTAGAATTTTATTTACTTCACATCTTTCAGTAGATGTGTTATTCACTTAAGTTAACGTTTGTGATTATTGCTAACATATAAATTGGGACGATATTATATACTGTGACTATAATTACTAACTTTGCAACAATATTGTTTAAATAACAAGAGCACGGAATAACTAATTTTAGGAACGTACATTATATTTTAGAAGCAAGTAAGATTTATTTATAACAAGTCACCGATTGTCATATATCAACGCAACATATATTATGGTGCAAGAAACATCTAAATAATCTCCAGCTAAAAAATATAACATTAAAGTGATAGTTGTTAAATTAATTTTATTTATGCAAATGATTTTCCAAAATGGATTGTCTCAAACAGATGAAAGCGGCCGCAGTTCGCTTTATAAATTTAAATAACTAATTCCAAAACATTACGAACTTCCAATCTTTTTGCGTAGGTTCATTAACTGTTAATAACCCTAACAGTAACTCCGCAAAGTATGCTATGATTTATTAAACTGACTGGACATATAACCTTAATAATTAGGAACGTTCCAGCCAAAGGAGGATATCGTATGATTTCATTAAAACAAAAATTTCTTTAGTTTTTCTGAGTAGGATAAAATCTTCTACGTGAAAATCATTGGCTCTGGAGGTACCGGGTTTGAATCCCAACGAGAGAGGAATATAAAGGGATTTTTCAACACTTGATTGCGATCGGTGATGACGATGAACTCAACTACGACCCTCAGTTGGAGTGCAGAAACCATTGGTCGACCTTTTTCACCAATCATTTTGTCTAAGGATAATGCATCTTATTTAATGCATCATGGGCAGGAAAATTTACATAAAAATCCTAAACAGAGAAAACAACGATTTAAAATAGTTTCTTCTAAATTTAAGTATATTTAACTAAAATGTCTTCTGAAACCCCAAATATTGACTTCCTTTTTTAAATGGAATGTTAAATTACCTCTCCAAGAAGAAAAAACGCATGCTAACAATCTAAGAGCGGCAGACCTAAATAATAAAAAAGACGCTTATTACAAGGGAAAATGCAATTTTTTTTAATGAAAATATACAAGCTCGATAATTGAAAATCTTTATAGATCAAGTCGAATGAGAATTGTATTCCTTTTCATTGGAATTTGGAACAACTTAGTAGTTTAAACGGATGCTGGTGATGTTTATATTACTAGCTGTACCATAACAAATATAGTAATCGAACTTTAAAATTGCTTCCAGATTTACTGTATTTTAATCATTGCCAATTCCATATTTTACACCTGTAAAGATTGTCTTCTTTAAATTAAACATGGTATATCGTATTGTGTAGTTTTACTGACCTGAATGCGAAACGTAAAGCTAATGTTAAGCTAGAAAAACTACGTTCATTTTGTTTATTCACAATGAGAGTTTTTAGTGCAATGGATTAAACAAATTTCAATAGTTTCCATCTTTCCGGTGTTTCTCTAAAATATTGATAAATTCTTCATGTACAGTAAACAAACAATTGCATTTAATTTTTATATTATGAAAGGGTACCGTGTACCGACCACTTCATTCAAAAGTAAATTGTAATCGTTTAGCTAAAATTCTTAATTTAGCATAATTTTGTATCTTGCCTAACAACTTTCCGATACGATAAAATGACAATCCCGTTTAATGAATTGAGTTTTTTGGATATGTCAAATATATAAATCGTAAGCAGTATGAAGTTGGGTCGAATAGTAATGCAACTTAGCGAAGTTTTTTTTTTTGTTATGTATAGGGTAGTTTCTTTTATTTATTCTATAGAGCGAAATGGAAAGAGTAGAATTATGATCATATGATTAAAGTACTTTTCATACGGATGTAAAGTTTTCAACAAATAACAAAAAATAACAAAACGTATACGCATACGAAATATGTTAAATTAACAAAAAAAAATACGTGCATTAGTAAAACAGTCGGTAAAAGCGATGTTGTAAAAGCGATATATATATAAGGAAGAGTAAATTAAAATAAATTAAACAAATTTATTACTGAGAATTTTTTTGTTAAAATAGCAAGCCTGTTAAATCAGTCATTGTTAAATTACGTGGCCAAAAAAACTAATCAATGGTTTTATTTGGTATATTTCGTGCATGTGATTCTAATTTGACAGACTTAATAGGCTCGCTAGTACTCGGACCATTTGCCAAGGTGGCCTGTTATCAAGCAACGTGCTTTCGAAAAATATAATAAAATAATAACTGCTAATAACTGTAAAGATTGTCTTTCCAAAAGAATATTTGAAAAATAATAACAAAAATTAAATTTGGCCTCGAGAACAAAATATATATATATATATATATATATATATATATATATATATATATATATATATATATATATATATATATATATAAATATATATATAAATATATATATATATATATATATATATATATATATATATATATATATATATATATATATATATATATATATATGTGTATATATATATATATATATATATATATATATATATATATATATATATATATATATATATATATATATATTTCATGATTCGTATTAATATTATTTATTTATTACAAACATTGGTGAACGCTGCATTTTCAAGCTTAAGAACTCAGTACGGTTCACTGTATAGAGGATTGGCCAGCTCACAGAGTTTTTACCGGAATTTGGCTTATGTGAGTAGAATATTTAGGGATGTTCTTTCAAATAAAATTGACTTCATTCAGATATGATGGATTATAGACCTTATTATTGAGGTCGATAAATGGAAATTTTTGTTTGAAAACTCACTAGTTTCCTAATATTTCCTTTAATGAAATTGACCGTTAAGTCCTTATGGTGAAATGGTCTAATCAAAGATTTGGTTTGTCTAAGGAATATTGCTCCAATAAGTCAAGCCCTGTATTTTTCCCATTTACTAATTGTGTAGGCTGCGGAGACCCACGAGATGCCACAGAAAGGCTCAAGGCCAATAAGTATAGTCGACGAGCCTGTTCATGCAAACTCGTCGGCTATCTCATTACCAGAGATGTCCTTATGATCAGGTACCCACCACACCTAACTTTGTTATGGCAAGAGAGAGATTGTAGTAGTTTATAAAAACTTTTAACCGACCTAGAATCCAGACAGTTGGAAGCCAGTGTTTTAAAAACATAAAAGGTACATAAAAAACAATTTTTTAAGTCACAACTCATAAGAGTTGTAAGTATTAGTAATTTACCGTCATATTTTTATTGGCAAGTGTATACTAATTAGAAATACAATTTTTTCTAGTAATAGATAAATTAATAATATTCTCCTCGTCAAATAATATTATCCGCGTCACTTGAACGATTTTAAATTTAATTTATTTTTTCAAATTTGTTTTTTGGCCTGAGCACTAAAAACATCCCATAATTTTTCTTAAATTTTAGTTATCTTCTCCGATTCAATAAATCTTGTTCACAATTCAAAATATCGCAAATGACAAAATGGCCAAAGATAAACTAAATAAAAAAATAATAAATTACAATAAATATGTTTCTCTACACAAATTGTTTAGCTTGATAATTTATCTGTAGCTAAATTGGTGACTGCGTTACAATTTATCTTAGCTTTAGCTGTATACTAGCTTTAGTTTATATTTGATAACTTGTTAGTACTTAGTAGTACCATATACATTATACAATCCGCGCAACTACCATTTTGGAATTTTTTAGTGTGAAGCTGCGTACCGGTCGACTAAATCGAAAGATACATTTTACATTTTTCTTTTAGCGTATGTCAAATTTGTATGAGAAATTTATATTAGCTCGAGCTGCGCGTACCCACCTTTACAAAATAAACAATTTTGCTGGATTTTTATTTTATTTTTTGTGAAACTTAAGGCGTCGTCCGAATTCCGTTGTAATTAGTTTAGATGTAGTAATTATGACGTTGTAGTGTATGCAACCAAATTACTACAGCAGCTACATCCCAGCAAACGTGAGTTCATCAGTTTTAACTTTTTTTGTATGCAATCAAAATAAAACAAAATAAATAGAAATAAAAATGTAGTTTTTTAAAAATGTAGTTACATCTCGTTCTTACTCATGCGTATTCCACGTTTGATTGGATATATGTAATGGTCGTGTAATGACATTTGAAATAAAAACGCGAAACATATTTCTTCCGTAACATAAAATAAAAATGTATGTAAGTACAATTCAATTAGTTGAATTGTTTAATAAGATTTCATTAACCCCAAACTAAAATAAAAATTTATTAGATCTTTTAGAAAGCCGATAAAACTGGTGGTGAAAATGAAAATTATCAAGAAAAAGAGTTTATGGAATATGCATGAACTGTACTAATCTAATTAAGGATACGAAATTAGAACTAGCTAAGCTAAAAGATAATTTATTATTAATATAATTTAAAGTTTGTCTGTGTCAACGAAAGTTAGAATACTGCTTGTAATAGAGAGGGTTTTGCATTCAACACATGAACTACTTTTACGGCACTACTTTTGAAGTACATAGTAGTTTTCATCGTTTTTTTTTTGTATATATAATTTTGGAATAATAATTGTTATTTCTTTAGTAAATAAAACTCAATGTAAAAGGTTCGTAAAGAATTTTTAACATTTTAGGTTGTTCAATGGTTTTGCTTCCTCTAGAACCCTAACAAAAACAACAATTTTGTAACATAAGCACAAGTGGAGGAGGAAATCGAATATTATCATGTGAAAATTTATCAATTTTTTTTTCGATTCATCGCCTTTAATCCCTTAAATCAGAATAAGAATAGTGATGAAATAAGTCATCTCTATTCGGAGGAATGAAAAAATCGAATAAATGCAATTCTACACTATATCTGATCTTCCGATATCGGAGTACAGGAAACCGAGTTCAATACAAAGTAAAACACAGTGAAACATACTGCCGCACTCGAAGCGCAAGACAAGGATGCATACTTTCGCCAATGATGTTTTCGATCGTATTGGATATAGAACCATGCAAAAATTAGATAACGCAAACGAAAATTAGAATCCGCCAGCGGGATGTCCAAAGGAGATTAAAAATTAAACTTAACGGTCTGGATTATGAGATTATGCAGATAATAAATATCTACTCACACAAAAAATACTCATGCAGAAAAAAATACAACAGTTTTCAGAGCTAGCTAGTAAAAATGATCAAAACCCTTTTATGCAGTGGGCAGCTGCCATATTACATGATTGTCAAGATATTTTGGTTGTTAGTATTCAAACAGCTAATAGTTAGTAAATTTTTGTGGGGTAGGGAAAGGAAAGGTATGTCAGTAATGTCGGAATTGGTCTGGTTTCCCAGTAGCCAATATTCAAACTACTGTTAGTATAAGACAATCACATTTTATTGCAATACAAATTCATTAATTCTTAATATAATGAGATAATAAAATAATTCGTACATGCCATATGCTGTAATAAATTGTGTTAGTTTTTGCCTGAAAATTACTAATTACTCTGAAAGTATTAATTAATTAATTCATAATATAATAATATAATATTAGTTCTGCAAGCCGCAGGCTGTAATAAATTGGATTAGTTTTTGCCTGAAATCTACAATTAATTAATTTATTACATTTATAAAAATATGAAATTATAAAAATTATAACAATATAAATTAGATTTTAAAAAATTGATTATACATTATAAATCAATTTAATTAACCGCTTTACGACAAATACGTAATACAATCGCCGAAAATCTAAGTTACGCACACTTCCCCTGACACAAAACTTTAAAATTAATACAAATTAGATTTAGAAAAAAAAATTATTAAACGATACACTCAGTCAAACAGAAATAATATTACCAAAATTGATTTAAATAAAATTTTAATAAATAAAACAATTAAACGTTCGAATTCGATTGAATTAACTGTTATAATTACATAAAAAAAATAACACATTATAATAACGTCTCACAATCATGGGCTAGAACAATCATTTCTTGTAAAAAGTGTTTGCATTTACTACACAGTTACACATGCCAAGCCAATTTTGTTTGATATGAAAAAACTACAGATCTGTCAAAATTATTACCTTATTTGGTTGCATACAGTACAATATCATAATTATTACAGCTGGAATAATTACAACGGAAATCGGACGACCCCTGATGAGGGATTAAAATGTCTATAAACAACGGCCCCTCGCTCGGCCTGTTTGATTGCTCTTTCTCTCATCAAACATATAAAGCCTAAGATTGGCACAAATAACACCATATTTAGGTCATATTCATCTACTATTTTCTTATTGAATATTAAACTGAAAAACTGAATAAAATTGGAAATTAATCGAAAATTTATTCACGACTACACAAAATTTTTTATGTTAAAATGTCAAAATTACAACATCAAAATATTTTCAGAAAGGGACATCAAACGAACTTATTAAAAATATAGAAGAGAAAAATATTTTGCAAACGATTTTTGTGAACGATAAAACACATCACTTTTTATCCACGCTATTTATAACCTTTCGTTTTATCTTTCTATTCAAATTTAATAAAAAACCGCGGCTAATATGGGAAAATATTTGTCTGGCTACTACTCATTAAGAATGTTTAAGTTAATTATTTAAATAAATTCCATGTTTGCCTAACAAAATACAAATAAATTTACAATTAATATTAAAAATAAATTAAACATAAGTGGTGTAAATAATATTGAGAACCATATTGTCACGGTACCACCTAGCGTGCGATAGCACAAGTCTAAATATATGAAGATTTCTCTAGGCTTAACCCTAGAGACATCTGTTAGGTATCGATAGTACTGGTCGTACTAAAAAATTGAGCAAATAAAATGTAGTAGTGACATCTCGATCGAAGTAGAAAGTTCGAGATGTTTTAATTTGTGTATATAAGCGAATCGATGTTGTATGCGAGATAGTTGTACTTGAACTACGAAAGCGATAACAAGCGGTTAAAATAGAAAGTGATAGTAAGTGATAATAAGTGATAGTAAGTGATAGTAAGTGATTTTCATTGTTAAATAAAGTTAACAGTACTAAGTGATTTTTGTGAAATAAAGAATTGGTAAAAGAACTAAGTTGTGAATATTTGTGTTTTATTGAGGAAGTTATTGTCTGTGAAAGTGAACAGTGTCTAAAGTGGAACTTGTGTAGTTTTTGTGAAATTTGTTAGTGAACAGTGGTGTTCGGGTAGTTATTCACAATCCAGAGATACGAACCTTAAGTGACAAGGCAAGAACGTAGCAATTGGTGACAGCGGTGGGATTGTGAATAAAAAATAAAAATAAAAATGAAACTCTACAAGTTGAAAGTTCCAGAATTAAAGAAAGAGTTGGAGAAGCGTAGGTTACAGACAGAAGGCCGTAAAGACGAGTTGATGTTACGTTTGCGTGAAGCAATGGAGCGTGAGAGCTTAGATCTGGAAAGTCATGAGTTTGAAATAGAAACGCCGGAGTTACGCATCGAAGCACCATCTGGAAATCGATATGGCACAGTTGATGGCAGCCATGCAACAGATGCTGACAGAACAAACTAAACGTCAAGAAAAAATTCAAGAAGAACAAATTAAACGACAAGAGAAATTTCAAGAAGATCAAATTAAACGTGTAACAGTCGTCTGTTTCTTTAGCATACTTAAATATAAATACGACTCTGTTCGAATTGTGGTTGCGGTGGTACAATGCAACAATTAAGTTGGTACACTTTGTTGGGCAAACTGGTTTAGCAATTGCCACAATAAAAAAAAATAAAAATAAAAAATATAAAAACCAATATAAAAACCAATTATACATTGCTGATTATCACGCTGACGGCCGACAGAAGAAGGCATATATATATATATATACATATATATAATATATACATATAAAAATTAAATTATATATATAAATTAAATTAAATTCAACACTATTGGCGAAGGGCATCATAACAAATTTTTTTTTTGTTGAACTTCAAGGAATTTTAATCCTTTGTATAACAGAAAAAGAAAGATATACGTATAAGAAAATAATAAGATAAATTGTGCAAAACCACGTGCAAAATATAAAGTTGTTGCATGAAGATGTCGGTTGGGCGGCGTAAAATGTACACACAATCATAGTAATAACCAAGAAAGTAAATATAACCAAAATTATGTATTATATTAAGTTAAAATAGTTAACTTATATTTTTTTTTATTAATTAAAAATTATTATTAATTCAAAACTAAAATAAAAAAATGATATTTAGTGTATGTTGATTGTCTTAAATTAGCTAATTAGATCTAAAGAAAAATTATATTTCTTATTTAAATTACAAACATAATTATGTATAGGTATTTAAGATATTTAATGTGAAGAATTTATTTATTTATTTATTTAACATTGTTATTAAGATTTGGTAAAATTTATTAAAGATATTGTTAATTATAACATTATATATGTCATTATGTGGGTAGTTTAGGAAAAAATGAAAGATTAAATTTACATATAAAGACCAAATTAATTGTTTGTTAAAAGTACCCGCGCTGTGATTACTTGCATTGTTGTTAATTTTTTTTTTTTGATATAATTTACAAATTATGCTTTTAAAGAACATTACCAGTTTGATTTTAGTGCTGTGAATTTAAAAATATAAATGAGGCAGTAAAGGAGGCAATAGTTGTACTGTGATGGTTTGAAATAGCGATACCGTGTCGATACTATTCAAATGAAAAATAAATTGTAGCTGCTGTGTGAATTGTGAAATGTCTAGTCAATAATGCCGGTGTGTGTGTGTGTGTGTGTGTGTGTGTGTGTGTGTGTGTGTGTGTGTGTGTGTGTGTGTGTGTGTGTGTGTGTGTGTATGTGTGTGTGTGTGTGTGTGTGTGTGTGTGTGTGTGTGTGAGTGTGTGTGTGTGTGTGTGTGTGTGTGTGTGTGTGTGTGTGTGTGTGTGTGTGTGTGTGTGTGTGTGTGTGTGTGTGTGTGTGTGTGTGTGAAAGTGGATGAAAGTGTGTAAGAGAGTATCATCATGTGTTCTGGAATCGCAGCATTTACAAGCTCTAAGTAACTGATGGAAAGAACCCGACCAACCTGACTGCCTATTAGCCGGCAATATGCTGCACCATCACTAGAATCTACTTAGAGATCTGTTAACGGGTAAAAAGAAAATTAATATAATTTTCAAAATGGCGAAAGCTTTACAGAAACCGTTACAAACGACAAGATAAATTTCAAGAAGGACAAAACAGAATGGAAGAAAAACTTCTCGAATTTACTAGTACTTTCCACGGCGAAGTAGAGAAAGTAAAAGAGGAATTTACAACGAAAATTCTAGAAGTTAAAACGGATGTTAAACATGTTGATCAAAAGTTGGAAAACAAAATTGAATATGTCGAACAGAAATTTCTTCGTCTCGAAAAGGAGTTCAGTGTAATGAAACTCAATGAAACATCAGCGCAAGTAATCCAACCAGTAAACACTTTTAAATTGAAGCCACCAACGTTTGACGGCACCACATCGTTCGCAATTTTTAAGCTTCAATTTGAAACGGCTTCCACACAAAATCACTGGGACAAAGAGCATAAAGTAGCGGCGTTAATAGTTGCACTTAAGGGAGAAGCAGCCGAGATATTACAAACAATTCCAGAAAACGATCGCAAAGAATATGGTGAAATAATGAAGGCGTTGGAACGCAAATATGGAAGTGACCATAAGCGGGAAATTTATTGAATGGAATTGAAAGGACGGTCACAGAAGGTTGGAGAAACTTTACAAGAATTTGTATCGGCCGTCGAGAGGCTAGCACATCTAGCACATGCAAATACTGCTTCCGATTTCATGGAAAGAATTAAAATAGACGCATTTATTGATGGTATACGAGACCAAGACACACGCGGAGCAGTGATATTATCACCAAAGGCTACTTTCGCGGAAACCATTGCTTGTGCGTTAATGAATGAGACGGCACAAACTCTCATTGAACCAAGAATTAATAAGATACGTCGGGTAGAAATAAGTACCAGCAGTAATATGGAGCAGTCGGCCCCTAGAATTTCGAATGGTGGCAAAATAAAATGCTGGATATGTGACAAATTGGGTCACATCTCACGAGACTGCTATAAAAATAAACGTAAATGGGGAAGATCTCCATCTCCAATGGTACGAAGGCCTGGGGGAGGTCAAGTAGTGACCAATCGAGAGGCCCAAGTAACGACCGAGTCGTTAAACCACAACGAGTCAGCTTAAAGGGGCAGAAGCTGACTCCCACAACCGATTGCCCCATGACCTTCATTCCTGTTTCCGGATTGGCGCCGGGAAGCGACAATTTAACAGTTCGAGGTGATGTTGATGGAAAGAGCTGTATTATCACTCTAGATACAGGAGCAGCGCGCACCATTGTTAGTGTCGACGTAGTTAAAGCAGGTGTACAACCAGTGTATGGCCTGAAATTACAAACAGTGACGGGAGATAGTGCAGTTATAAAGGGTAAAAAACTCGTTGGTATACGAATAGGGAAAACTCATTATCAACATGAAGTGCTAGTGGCAGATATAGTGGATGAGGTCATCTTGGGAATGGACTTCATGAGAAAAAATGGTTTTATGATGGATGTAGGACAAGGAATATTATACCAAGGTAATATCGAGTTGCCACTTCAGTTAAACGGCACAGAGGAATTAACAAGACGAGTGATAGTTGATCATCGGGAGAAGTTGCCACCGAACTCGGAGACAATTGTATGGGGACGATTGGAGGGAGGTTTTGGGTCACCCAGGTTGTGGGTTATAGAAGCCATAGAAGACTAAAAAGGAGCCAGGGAAATAATCATAGGCAAAGCCTTAGTTAAACCGGACAGTGATTATCGAGTTCCAATTAGGACTCTTAATTTATCGGATAAGACGAAAACCATCAAGAAAGGAACCATCATCGGTAAATGTGAAGAGGTATTAACAATAATCAAATGTGAGCAGAAAAGTCCTGTTAGAGAATCCAATGAGGACAGGCAGAAAGAAATTGTTGATAATCTCATGCAGAAATGGACCAATGATCTAACCTTGGCACAGAAAAACTCTGCACAGCAGTTACTCGATCGGTATATGTCCGTTTTCTGCAGTACACCCGAAAATAATGGAAGAACCAAGATGGTAAAACACCGGATTAATACAGGAATAGAGATGCCAATTCGTCAACCACCTAGACGATTACCATTGGCGACACAACAGGAAGTGAATCAAATGGTGACGGACATGCAGAAGGCAGGAGTAATTGAATCATCGAACAGTCCGTGGAGTTCACCGGTAGTGTTGGTGGAAAAGAAGGACGGAAGTATGCGATTTTGCATTGATTATCGGAAGCTCAATGCTGTTACCAAAAAGGATAGTTATCCCTTGCCCAGAATCGACGATACATTGGATACATTGTCGGGTGCTACGATGTTTTCCACATTGGATTTGCAAAGCGGATACTGGCAGGTGGAAGTACAGGAAGAAGATCGCGAGAAAACGGCGTTTAGTGTTGGAAACGGATTATGGCAGTTCAACGTTATGCCATTTGGCCTATGTAACGCCCCTGCAACTTTTGAACGATTAATGGAGCGAGTTCTAAAGGGGTTACACTGGAAGACGTGTCTAGTGTATTTAGACGACATCATTGTAATGGGAAAAGATTTTGAGGAGCACTTACAAAATTTAGCGGAGGTATTGGATAGAATACAATCCGCAGGTCTAAAATTAAGTCCAAAGAAGTGCAGTCTATTCAGAACAGAGGTCAAATATTTAGGACACGAGGTAACAGCAAATGGAAGCACCGATGAAGAAAAGATTGTAGCGGTTAAGACGTGGCCGAGACCTAAAAATTTACATGAAGTGAGGAGTTTCCTTGGCTTGTGCACATACTATAGACGATTTGTACCGGGATTTGCAAACATCGCAAAGAGTTTGCATGAATTAACAAGGAAAAACAAACCGTTCGAATGGAAGGAGGAACAAGAAAATGCATTCGTAGAATTAAGGAGGAGATTATGTATAGCACCGGTCCTCGCATACCCGATGCCGAATGTGAAATTTATATTGGATACTGATGCCAGTAATGACGGTATAGGCGGAGTTTTATCACAACAAATCGATGGCAAGGAGAGAGTTATAGCTCATTATTCAAAGATCTTATCGAAACCAGAGCGTAACTATTGTGTAACACGTAGGGAATTGTTGGCTATTGTGGAATGCGTCAAACATTTCCACAAATACCTATATGGTCAACAATTCCATTTAAGAACGGACCATGGAGCCTTAAGGTGGCTGCTTCAATTCAAAAATCCAGAAGGACAGGTGGCACGTTGGATTAACGTTTACAAAGTTACGATTTCCAGATCGAACATCGGAAAGGTACAGTACACGGAAATGCTGACGCATTGTCAAGACGACCGTGTCAGGCAGAATGCAAACATTGTAGTTGCGTAGAGGGGAAGGAGAATATCATTGATGTCAGGCTGATGCAAATGTTACCTCATGATGAATGGACCAATAAAGCAATCCGAGAGGAACAACAACGAGATCCGAATTTGTCGATAATTTTGGAATATAAGAAGAGGAAGTACCGGCCAACATGGAATGAGATCGCGGACAAAGCCCCCACTATAAAGGCTTATTGGGCACAATGGCAGAGCCTTAAATTAGAAGACGACTGTTTAAAACGGGTGTGGGAAAGCACTGACGGCAACGTTATACAATTCTTGATCGTGGTACCACAAAATCGTATTAAGGAAATTCTGAAGGAATATCACGAGGGAACTAGTGGAGGTCACTTAGGAATTAACAAAACGCTAGCTAAGGTACGTCAGCGGTTTTATTGGTCCGGGTGTAGACAGTCGGTGGTTGAATGGTGCCAAAAATGTGATCTATGTGCAGCCGCAAAGGGACCGGCTCGAAAAACTCGAGGAGCTATGCAACAGTATAATGTTGGAGCACCTTTTGAAAGAATTGCCATGGATGTGGCAGGTCCATTTCCCACTACCGATAATGGAAACAAATATGTGCTAGTTATAATGGATTATTTCAACAAATGGCCGGAGGTATATCCATTACCAAACCAGGAACTACCACAATAGCGAATGCCGTTGTTAATAATTGGACTAGTCGTTTCGGAGTACCAATGGAACTTCATACGGATCAAGGAAGAAATTTTGAGTTGGTGGTATTCCAGGAGATCTGTCAGATGCTCGGTATCAACAAAACGCGAACGACGCCTTTGCATCCACAATCGGATGGAATGGTAGAAAGGTTTAACGGAACATTGGAAGAATATCTAAAGAAGGTGATAGATAAAAACCAACGCAACTGGGATCAACATATACCGATGTTTTTGATGGCTTATCGATCAGCAGTACATGACACTACTGAGATGACAGCAGCAAAGACGCTTTTCGGAAATAATCTTCGCCTGCCTGGAGATTTGAAGTTTGAGGTTGTTCCATCAGCGGCCTTATGCAGACAAGATTATGTAGACCGGATGAAAGAAGAAATTAATGAGATACATCAGTTTGTACGAGACAAAATACGGATATCAAGTGACAAAGTGAAAGCTCGATATGATATACGAGCAAATAGCACAGGCTTCGAAGAAGGGCAATTGATATGGCTTCATAACCCGCAACGACGAAAGGGTTTGTCACCGAAATTACAGTCAGCATGGGAAGGACCTTACACTATCAACACAAAGATTAACGACGTGATTTATAGGATCAAGAAAGGGCGACGAGGTAAACCAAAAGTGGTGCATCTCGAGCGGATGGCTATTTATAGAGGAGAGATTTTGGATCTTGTTCGGGACGAACAGGTTTAGGTAGGGGGTAGTGTCACGGTACCACCTAGCGTGCGATAGCACAAGTGTTCATATATGAAGATTTCTCTAGGCTTAACCCTAGAGACATCTATTAGGTATCGATAGTACTGGTCGTACTAAAAATTGAGCAAATGAAATGTAGTAGTGACATTTCGATAGAAGTAGAAAGTTCGAGATATTTTAATTTGTGTATATAAGCGAATCAATGTTGTATGCGAGAAATAGTTGTACTTGAACTACGAAAGCGATAACAAGCGGTTAAAATAGAAAGTGATAGTAAGTGATAGTAATAGTGATAGTAAGTGATAGTAAGTGATAGTATTTTCATTGTTAAATAAAGTTAACAGTACTAAGTGATTTTTGTGAAATAAAGAATTGGTAAAAGAACTAAGTTGTGAATATTTGTGTTTTATTGAGGAAGTTATTGTCTGTGAAAGTGAACAGTGTCTAAAGTGGAACTTGTGTAGTTTTGTGAAATTTGTTAGTGAACAGTGGTGTTCGGGTAGTTATTCACAATTCAGAGATACGAACCTTAAGTGACAAGGCAAGAACGTAGCAATATAAATTAAACATGAGTGGTGTAAATATTATTGAGAACCATATAATAAAAAGTGTCTATTGTCCGCTAGGTGACACTACTTATAGTGTAGGGAATTTTATTAATAAAACAGTAGAGTACATAACCCTTCCAAAAAAAATAAGTATACATAACAGGGGTTCTGCACTATGCAAAATCACTGAAATTTTGTCTTGAAATTTTGTGTATGTGTGGTTTTTTTGTCAATGTATTGATAAATATTTGTCAACAAATTATCATAACTGGGCATTTAACTCTCATGATAATTTCTAATTTCTATAGATATTAATTAATTATTTCTAAACATATTAATTAATTTTATTGTTTTTTCGGTATTAAATGCCATAATTAATGCAAAATATATGTTGTTCAGCTATCATTGCACAAATGTACGTGTAAGCACTCGAAAAAAAAGTAAAATGACAATATTATCTTAAACTGTTAATTTAAGATAAGCACAATAAGGTTTATCATATGTGTTTTGCCGCTGGTTCAGCGATGAAAAAATGTTTGTTGTTTCACAGTACGTAGACTTGTTTTTGTATTTAGCTACTTTCCGCTTACCTTGGGTAAGGGCTAGACAAAAATAGTGTGTTATGATAGTCTGATTATTACTGTGTTTATTTGACTAATTATTTGATTTATATACTAAAAACAATATGCATAGTTGCATTATTCGACAAGTTGCACTAACAATATTACACTAACAACATATTCATGATAATATGATAACATGTAAATTGTAGTGTTTACAAATTATTCATTAATGGAAAGAGAATTCTGTTCATTTACTGAACAATATGATTCCGTATATGTATATTACTTACTACCACCCAGTGAATTTTTTTTTTCAACGACGACCATCTAAATTTTAGAAATGCAAAAACCAATAAAGAATAAGTAGCCCATAATTAGTAATACACAAATATGATACACATACAGGTTTAAAACTCAAATTGCACTATAAAACCACAAAATTTTATAATAATTTTAATTCTCTTAACCTTGGTTCATAATATCGGAAATAATTTCCGAACTCCCAAGCTCCAACCAATAAAACACAGCATATAATAAAGACTCCGCCTTTTATTTCCATACTTGAGTTTAAGAAAATGTAACTTTGAGTAAAAAGAGAGGGAGTTCGGGAGTTTGGATATTATTTCCGTTGTTATGAACCAAGCTTTAAAGTACTCGTTAAAAGAGAGTAGCAATTGACATTAAATAATTATTCTAAGGTGCGCTAAGACACTTTTGCCAATAATTTCACTAGATTACCCGATAGCCACTTGTGGGGCTATAACACACACAATACAACTAATCTCAATAAATAATACGCCATTTAAATGCCAAAAACACATCAAATGATCAAGTATATCAAATGATCTATTTTCCTATTTTCATCCTATGTGACTGCGAAATCAAAGGTGTCTTTCGTGTTTTATTTATTGCGAGTATCTACCATATTTCCTGGAATACGACCAACTCAAAGTTTGCGGCTTCTCCGTTCGGCTTTCTTTACTGCTGCGTATTGGTCACATTTTTGATACCACTCCACCACCGACTGACTATATCCCGACTTGTAGCAGGCCATTTGCAGGCTTTCCACTGTGCTTAAAAGATGCTTTTATAAAGGGAGACTAGTGTGTAGTCTCACTCTATGTATGCCGATGTGCTTTCTCCTTATATTCTATTAAGGTAGAAAAATCTTCTCATTGAAGTTGCTGATGTTTAAAAGAAAGATAATACAAATAGTACAGTTGAGTTGGCCAACGCCTCTTCTACGACAGATCAGCATTGCATAGGAGATGATGATCATTTCTTGTTCCCTTCGCAACTCTCAGTAGCCTCATGAGATGTGGCAATTTTCACATGCCCAATACCTGAGCAAACTGATGCCAACTTGGCTCTTTATGCATTTTAGTATGTAACTCCACTCGGCGTATTTTCACTAATGGCCTTGTAATGGCTTGTGCCGTTTCCTTTGTTAATAAACAAGCGATGGTCTCGGGAAAAAGATTTATTTTTATTTTTGTTTTGGCCCCAAAACACTACCTTGTGATACTCATGATATTTTACTCACAAATATCGGTCAGCTATGTAGGATTTTAAAATCTGATAGGACTGCTTTTCTAGATCACAATGCAGTTTATATTTTGGTTCTACATCCTACATCCAAGAGGATACTTGAAAATATTTTTTTTGCACGTCTTCAAGTATGGCTGTGGTTCTAAAGACTTGTTATATAGTCGAATGTTTTTCTCTGAACATCAATTAGTAAGGAAGAAAAACATTTCTTTGATCTGTGTTTAATTTTAGTATCTTTAGCAGCAATTTTTCGAATAATTTTGAAATAGTTGGAAGCAAAAGAATCGGCCTTTATATATATAAATATATATGAAATTTATATATATATATATATATATATATATATATATATATATATATATATATATATATTTATATATATATATATATATATATATATATATATATATATATATATATATATATATATATATATATATATATATATATATATATAAGTAGTAAGTAGTTATATATTGTTAAGAATTAACATAAAATTACTTACTGCGCCTGCTTTCATCTGTTTGAGACAATCCAATTTGGAAAACCACTTGCTTTCCTTTAATGCTACAGATAGATGATGGAAACCACATCGCGCTGTAAAACAAAGAAAAGAAGTTATATAAGTAATATGAAAATCTTAGTATCATTACATATATATCATTAATCCTATTATGTAATTAGTAAAATTAGATTAAACAGGATTATCAAGAGATCCAATTTTTGTATGCTCTAATAATATTATAATCGGTTATTACAGGCGATTGCTGGCCTGTACCGACTCAATAATCTTGCTCTTAGCATTTTTCTAGGCAACCAGAAAAAGCCAAATTCTTCTCTAATCGAAACGTTGGTGGAAATATAATTTTCTATACAAAATAATAAATTAATTTAAAATGTAAACGTTGTAGCATAAACGAATACATAATATAATTCATTCATGGCTGTGATCTATATCATTCGTAGTAAGACGTTCGTGTAAATCATATGTCTCAGTCAAGATATAAAAGGTGTCCTAGTAAGAAGTTCAGATGTAAAAATTTAATAAAACAAAAACGGCTTAATATATTTCCAAATTTATTTTTTTGTTTGAAAGTACAGTCCTCCTCGGTAATTATGGAAAATGATTTCATTCAAATGAATTATGGTCGGTCTAATTTCTGAGCACATTTTGAATTGTGTGCGGATCTATTTCGGCAATGGTTTTTTCAATATTGGCTTTCAAATGCTCAATTGTTTTTAGATGGTCCGTGGTGACATCTGGAACCTATTAAATTTATTTTAGTCTTTAACATAACCGAACCTCCCTTTATTTTTAAGAATTTTAAATATTTTGTTAATTTGTCCTTTCCAGTAAAAACCATAGGAATATCATAGTCATTTAAATAACCGCAATAAAACTAGTTGTAAACCATATAATTATAATTCCACGAAACTTGTCAATGGTTTTATAATTTAGGGTAACAATCCTTTTTTTTTGGTAATATTCCTTTCGTACCTGACACATTTTATGGTGCTTAAATATTAGTATATAATAAGAATGTATTTTAGTTTTACTATAGTCGTTTAGTTTTCGTTTAAATTGTCGTAATGCTCGACAAATCTTGAGTTATAGTATAGAAAATAAATAATTAAAATCTTATTCGTCGTGTATAAATATCGTTTGCATTTTTCGTCCCGTTCACTTGAACATAATAGTTGTTAATTCAAAATTTTGAGAATTCATCACCATAATTTTGGTCCATTCGTACCGGATTCGTAGTTTCGTCACACATTAAATTCAAAATACAATAGTGCTTTATTAAAGTTAATTAAAATAGTGATTTGCAATATTAGCAGTAGTGATTTTATAACAAAAACTCGTTAAAATTAGTGCTTAGTAAAATTACAGTCCACATAAAAGACAAAGTAAAATCTTTTAGTTACTTCTATTTAAATAAAAATGGATAGACTAGTAAGACGCAGAAACGCCGTCCATAAACGGTGTGTGCGTTTAAGTGAAAATATTATAAAACAAAATTTGTGTAAAGAAACATTGAGTGTATTGAAAGACCAATTAAAAACTATTAGTGAATTTGAGTCAGAGTATTTTCGCTTTTATAATGAAATTATTGAAGATGAAAATTGTAAAGATGACATGTTAACAGAATTTGACGAAGATTGTGTTAAATTTGAAATAACAGTGAAACGTACAAAGGAGATGCTGCATGCAGAAATTGATGAACGACCGTTGCAACAAACAATGGGTCGTATTAAATTGCCGGAGCTACAGCTTCCCGAATTTGATGGAACACTCAACAATTGGCGAAGTTTTCGTGACACGTTTCTAACCGCGGTTCATGATAATAATCAGGTGAGTGAAATCGCTAAATTTTCGTATTTAATGGGAAAACTTAAGGGAGAAGCTAGATCGTTAGTAGCTCAAATTCCAATTTCTGCTACCGGGTATCAAAACGCTTGGCTTATTTTAGTAAATCAGTATAATAATGAAAGAGCAATTGTCGAAACTCATGTAGATGCCATTTTAAACATTCCAAAGTCATCTAATAACGTTTTAGCCGATTTAAAGAATATTTTCAAGATAGCCTCAGCCAATATCGATTCATTGGAAACTTGGGAATTTTGTTTAGACAAATTATCGGAGGCATTAATAGTTCGAATCATTTTAGGGCATTTAGATTTAAATTCAAGGAAGGAATTTGAAAATGAGTTGATCTTAAAGGAATTTCCTAAATGGACAAAACTCAAAGAATTCCTTGAAAAGAAAATTCGTATTTTAGAAACCATAGGTACACAGAAAAAAATATAATTTCCCGATTCAAGCCGTAAAGCCAAAACCGTTTTAGTGTCTGCTTTTCAACCAACCTCTGAAACCACTTCTCGTCTTATTCGTTGTTTTGTTTGCAAAAATGAGCATCCAATACATTTATGCCCAGCATTTATTAAGCTGTCACCATTAGATAGATTTACTAAAGTTAAAGAACTAAAATTATGCATAAACTGCCTTAAACCTAATCATATAGTTTCACAGTGCACCAATTCTACTTGTAAACGTTGTTCACAAAAACATCACACACTTTTGCATAGGGATCAACTTACATTAAGTAACATAGATCAAAATAATTCATTACTTAAACAATGTTCAATTTCTGGAAACCCAGTTGTCGAAAATAGAGAAACTCTTCATACGAATAATGTTTCTAACCATCAAAAAACTAGTATATTGTTGTCAACAGCCACAATATTAGTACAAAATTCAAAAGGCGATTACGTTCAGTGTTGCGCACTTTTAGATTCGGCTTCGCAAACTAATTTTATAACTAATAATCTGTTTGAAAAACTTGGATTAGATTCACAAAGTAGTGGTATAGTTGTTTCCGGATTAAATAGTCAAAAAACTAATCTTTCAAGTAAATGTTCGTCTATCATTCGATCGAATAGTACAAGTTTCCAGATGCAATTAGAATTGTCAATCGTACCGGTTATAACTAACCAACTACCTCACTATGAGTTAGATATAACTAAATGGGATTTGCCTAAAAACATAGTTTTAGCTGATGATCAATTTAACATTCCAAAGACAATTGACATTTTACTGGGTGCTGAAGTATTCTTTTCAATAATAATGAAAAATAAAATTGAACTTAATCGTTTTGCACCAAATCTCTTGGAAACAAAATTAGGCTGGATTATAGGTGGAAAATTCATTGATAACGCGGTTAGTTTGCATTTACGTACAGATAATTTTGATGACCAGTTAAATAAACAATTAGAGCGATTACTCCAGAATGAAGCTTGTGAAACTTCATTAGTTATTTCTCCAGAAGCAAAACATTGCGAAGAATTATTCAAGTCAACTACCTATAGGAATAGTGAAGGGCGTTATGTTGTTAGTTTGCCATTAAAATCCGATTCAAAAGTGTTAGGGAATTCTTATTTAGCAGCTAGCAAACGTTTTTCATATCTAGAAAAAAGATTGAGTCGCGACGCTGACTTAAAGTTAGACTACCACAATTTTATGGAAGAATATGTCAAGTTAGGACATATGAAATTATCAGTTGATAATGATACAGGATATTTTTTACCGCATCATCCAATTTTTAAAGCGTCAAGTAGTACTACTAAATTAAGGGTTGTGTTCGATGCGTCGGCGAAGACAGACAATAATAACTCACTAAATAATATTTTAATGACTGGGCCAAGTGTTCAATCAGAACTTTTTGATATAATTTTGCGATTTCGTAAACACAAATATGTGTTTACATCCGATATTGAGAAAATGTATCGGCAGATTCAAATTAATCCAAATCAAAGGCATTTACAAAAAATTTTGTGGTACAACTCTAATAAAGTGCAGGCATTCGAACTTCAAACAGTCACATATGGGACCTCATCTGCACCTTACTTAGCGACTCGTGTCCTCTTAGAAATTGCTAATGAGAATTCAATCAAATATCCTGAGGCCTCTAACGTCTTAAAGAAGGATTTTTATATAGATGATTGCCTTACTGGTTGTGACAGCTTGGTACAACTAAATTATATTCGGGATGAGTTAATCACCATGTTAAAAGACGCTGGCATGCATTTGCGTAAATGGGCATCTAACTCAACAACCTTTTTAGACAAATTACCAAGTTTAGATTTAGAACCAATACAAAACAAACATATTAAGGCACTAGGGATAGCTTGGAATCCAACACTTGATAGCCTTCAAGTAGTTGTTCCTAAATTAGAAGCAAACATTAAAATATCGAAAAGAATAATCCTAGCTGAATTTGCTCAAATCTTTGATCCATTAGGATTTTTGTCTCCAGTATTACTTAAAGGTAAGCTGCTTTTGCAAACCCTTTGGCAGTTAAATACTGGTTGGGATGAAGACGTTCCCAAACATTATGAAATTGAATGGAATATTTTCAGAAAGTCTGTTTCGTTAATTAAGTATTGTAGTTTGGAAAGGTATCTTTCACCATTTGCACAACAATCGGTACAACTGCATGGGTTTTCAGATGCCTCGGAAAAAGCTTTCGGCGCTTGTCTATATGTTCGTAGTTTCAATTCTAACGGACATTATATGTCAAAACTTATAGTTAGTAAATCTCGAGTGGCACCGTTAAAAAGGGTTACCTTGCCAAGGTTGGAATTAAATGCAGCTGTTCTTTTAGCTCGGTTAACAAATAGAATAGTTCGGGCGTTTGAATTTAATTTTGAAGGCGTTTTTCTTTGGGTTGATTCGACAATTGCTCTCAGCTGGATAAAAATGGATCCATCACGCTTAAAGACATATGTAGCCAATAGGGTAGCAGAAATTCAGAATTTGACTACAAGTTACATTTGGCAACACGTGAGTAGTAAAAACAATATAGCTGACCTCATTTCAAGAGGTACGTCAATAGAAAATTTAGTCGATTCGCAAGCTTGGTGGAATGGACCACTGTTTTTACAAGAACCTGAAGAAAACTGGCCAAAGGTCACTGAGAAAGAGAATCCACAAGATAATACAGATGAAATAAAAGCCGAAAGAACAACTCTAATACAAACGATAAATTCGGATATACTTGATTTGATAGAGAGAAAGAGTTCACTCACCAAACTTGTTCGTATAATTAGTTACATTCGAAGATTCATCAACAATATAAATAAACAAAGACAACAAATCAAGGGATATTTCACAGCAATTGAAATTCGTAGTAGCCTGAAATATTTAGTAAAGGAAACACAATATCATTTCTTCGAAGAAGATATTAAATCAATTACGAATGGAACTTCACTACGTCAAGTAAGCAAAATCAAGGATTTAAATCCTTTTATAGATGGAGACGGAATGTTACGAGTGGGTGGCAGGTTAAGTAAAGCTACTTATATGCCATATGATAGCCGACATCCGTTAATATTACCAAACGATAGTAATCTGACTACGTTAATTTTTCGAGAAGAGCATATAAAAAACCTTCATTGCAGTCCTCAACAATTAATATCAACAATTCGACAACGATATTGGCCTTTACGAGCTAAGTTGCTGGCCAAAAAAGTATCCAGGTTTTGCTTAAAATGTTACAAATCAAAACCCACTACGATTAATCAAATTATGGGAGATTTGCCTGCAAGCAGAATAACACCTACACGACCATTTTCGATCATCGGAATAGATTTTTGTGGTCCATTTCTGACAAGAAACAAAAATCAACGAGGTGGAGCAAATCAAAAGGTGTATGTGTGCATTTTTGTTTGTTTCGTCACGAAAGCCGTACACCTCGAAATTGTATCGGATATGACAACAGAATCTTTCCTTGCTTGCCTTAAAAGATTTATATTTCGTCGAGGATCACCGGCCGTTATTTGGACCGATAACGGAACAAACTTTGTTGGAGCAAATCGGGAACTAAAACAAATGTATGATATAATTCATAAAAATGAGATGGAACCCAATAAAATACAAAGTCTATGCAGTTTCAAGGAAATCCAATGGAAATTTATTCCACCTCGAGCACCAAACTTCGGAGGGCTTTGGGAATCCTCAGTAAAAATCTTGAAAACGCATTTAAAACGAGTTGCATCAAATACATCAATGACATACGAAGAACTAAACACCCTAATCATACAAATTGAAGGAGTAATGAACTCAAGACCATTAACAGTAGTATCAACAAATCCAGATGACCCAACACCTCTTACACCAGCACACTTCTTAACTGGAACATCGATCAACAATATTCCAGAAGAAAATATTATCGATAGACCATCGAACACTCTTTCTAAACTACAAAATATAACTAAAATGTTACAATCATTCTGGAAAAGATTCTCAGTTGAATATCTACACACACTACAGCAAAGAAAGAAGTGGAAAGACAAACGCGAAAATTACAACGTAAATGAACTCGTACTTATCGTCGATGAAAATTTACCTACAACACAGTGGTTGATGGGAAAAATTGTTGAGGTTTTCCCAGGAACGGATGGAGTCAATCGAGTATTCAACATTAAAACTAAGAATGGTATAATTAAACGAAGTATTGGTAAAATCTGTAGATTACCAATGGCCGAAGAAAATAGATAATAAACATTAATCTTATGTAATTATATTATTAAACTACTTATAAGTTATTAGAATTTATTCATATAGTAATACAATTAATATTAATTCATTTTGTTGAAGACAAGCTCTTCAACGGGGGCAGAATGATGACATCTGGAACCTATTAAATTTATTTTAGTCTTTAACATAACCGAACCTCCCTTTATTTTTAAGAATTTTAAATATTTTGTTAATTTGTCCTTTCCAGTAAAAACCATAGGAATATCATAGTCATTTAAATAACCGCAATAAAACTAGTTGTAAACCATATAATTATAATTCCACGAAACTTGTCAATGGTTTTATAATTTAGGGTAACAATCCTTTTTTTTTGGTAATATTCCTTTCGTACCTGACACATTTTATGGTGCTTAAATATTAGTATATAATAAGAATGTATTTTAGTTTTACTATAGTCGTTTAGTTTTCGTTTAAATTGTCGTAATGCTCGACAAATCTTGAGTTATAGTATAGAAAATAAATAATTAAAATCTTATTCGTCGTGTATAAATATCGTTTGCATTTTTCGTCCCGTTCACTTGAACATAATAGTTGTTAATTCAAAATTTTGAGAATTCATCACCAGTCCGTATCCTTCATGGTACCCCACAAATAAAAATCCAAAGGCGTCAAATCACAGCTCCTTGCCGGCCAATTCACGTCACCATTTCGACTAATAATGCAGCCATCGAATTTTTGACGCAGTTTCATTATTGTAACGCCCGATGTGTGGTAACGCCCCGATGGCGCACCATCTTGCTGGAATCAAAGGTCGTCCAAACCAATATCTTCAAGATATGGCTACAAAAGAGATGTTAACATGTGGCGGTAGTTGATTTCGTTGACCGTAACGGTCGTGCCATCTTCGAAGAAATACGTCCCTATAATGCTGCCACGCCACAAGCCGCACCAAACAGTAACCCGCAATGGATGTATTGGCTTCTTCACATTTCCTCGTGGATTTTCCGATCCCCAAATGCGACAATTTTATTTGTTTACGAAAAGATGATTTTTTGAGCAAAATGATTTCGAACCAATTGTCTTTGTTGTAAAAGTAAATTTCCAATGTTTCCCGCTTTTGTTGAAGCGTTAAGTATTACTCATTTCGTCAACTAGAAATAATATACTGAGCTTCTGTCAAAGAAAGAAGGACATTAGTGTTGCCAGAGCCAAAATAACCGATATGCCAAATCTGAATCGATTATTGGGACAGCCTATATGATACAGAGTGTAAGTGTGTATGTGTGAATAGCTATAAATTAAAATTGGTTAAACATTTCAGCGAATCAGTGATTTTAATTTTTAATTACGAAATATAGTTTGACTTTAGATAGGATTTGGACCTATAACTAACAAATTCTTGGACCTATTAATAACAAATTCTTTAAGTATGTAGATTTTAAAATTTTAGTTATTTTATTTTTTCAATTTAGTTGACATATTGGTACAACCTAAACTAACCTTATGGTTTACCATAATGCAACACTTACAGAGGGCAGGTGGATATGCTCTTATTTAGTATCCAAAAAACTTTGCAAAATAATCCCACTGAATTAAAGAGAAAAGTTTCCTAACCGTTTTCGTATGTGCTTAACGCCCTTTGATAAACAAGCTATATACTTTGTAACGGATCAAGGTGCGAGTCTCTTTAGTGTCATTAAAACGACACCATTGGGATCCACACCCTGATGGCGTTAGCAGAATCTCCCGACCAGAAGCTGAGCTGCAGTATTTGAGCAGGCTAGTCTCAGGGATGGACGTGGAGGGTTTGCCCAGCATGGTCCGAAGCTAAAAAAGTAAAAAAACTCAACGAAAGCATGAAAGAAACATTACATACTCAACATAAATTTAATTCAATTTTCATATTCTTAACGATTTTTAATACGATTTAATAGTTAAGGTTAATAAAACAAAAAAAAACCTTAACTACTTAATTAATCTTAACTAATACGTAAAATAACAAAAAAAAAAAAAAATAATAATACAATAACTTACATCTACCCCCACACCGTCTTATGTCTTTCAATTATTGAAAACACAAATTTGTTGTGATTGAAAGATAACGTTTGAAGATAACAAATTTGAAGATAACGTTGTTATAATCTCGTGTTAGCATGGAGGTCAAAGCGTTTTTCACAGTTAAATTGCACATCAGCGTGGTAATTATTAAAAATTTTCCAAATCTTTTCTTATACTGTATAATTTCGTTCCATTATAGTATGCATGAGGATTATTGTTATTAATAGTCACCAACGATTTACTTTTAGCAGTAAATAGTATTTACTAGTAAACAACCATATGATCGTAAATAGTAATTTATTGTTTAATTTTATTTCAATTTTTGTCACTAATTTACTTAATATAATATACAGGGTGTCCGCCGGGAAGATATACTACTTTGTTTGTTTATAATTTTTGATTAAATGAAAGAGAATGAATCTTATATTAGCCTCACAAATGCGAGCCCTTTTGAGCACATTTTTTATTACATTCTCACACATTTCACGCGGTATTTCATTAATTTCAACACGAATATTTTGTTTGAGTTGCTCAAGCGTTTCTGGTTTGTTTGCATAAGCCTTGCTTTTTAGATATCCCCACAAAAAGAAGTCCGGAGCAGTCAAATCAGGCGACCGTGGAGGCCAATCAACATCACTATTTTTTGAAATAACTTGTTGTGGAAAGAGGTCTCGCAGTAATTCCATTGTAATCCTGGCTGTATGGTATGCAATGTGGCACCGTCTTGTTGATACCACATGTTAATCAAGCCCAAAGCATGCAGTTGTGGCGTTAAAAAGTTTTCAATCATATCACGATATCGCTCTCCATTCACAGTTACCGTTACGCCATTTTGATTTTCAAAGAAGTAAGGTCCAATGATTCCTCCTGACCAAATTACACACCAGACTGTCACTTTTAATGGATGTAAAGGTGACTGATGAATAATTTGAGGGTTTTCCATTGCCCAGAACCGACTATTCTGTTTATTCACATATCCATTTAAATGAAAATGTGCCTCGTCACTCATTATGATTTTTTCATGAAAATCGGGGTTGTCATGGGCGAGCTGTAACATCCTATTGGCATATGTATAGCGACGTAAATGGTCTTATGGAAGAAGCTCTTGTGTCAACTGAATCTTAAATGGAAACAAATGCAAATCCTTGTGCAAAATTGTGACCAAACTTGTTCTTTGAAGACCAAGCTCCTGTGCACGGCGTCGAATTGAGGTTGAAGGATTGTTTTGAACACTTTCTTGAGCAGCAGTAATGTTTTCAGCCGATCTTGCAGTACGTTGTGGCCCATGCTTGGGCCTATCACTTACAAACCCTCTTTCTTCGAAATCATTCACTACACGATACATAGTGCGTTTTGTTGGCACGTTGTTTCTCCCAAAAATTTCACGTAACTTTCTCATCGTCACAGTAATCGATGATTGATTTTGATAAAATGTTTTAACGATTAAAACACGTTGGTTTATCGAATATTTTTCCATAATAAATTTGCCACGTGTCTACTTCACGACTGCCAAATATGTACTGTCAATACTAACGTTTACCAAAAAAGCGGCGAAACAAAGTAGTATTCCTTCCTTAGTACCTTCCCGGCGGACACCCTGTATTAAGCATGATGATATGATTAATTAATTTACACACAAATAGTTTGTTGTTGTTTTTTTTTGTTATTTAAGTATATTATCAAAAAAAATTAATTTAATATGTAAAAAAATGTCGAAGTAGTGATATTTCCTCGATTACGTTCAATTTATTTTTAATTTTTTTTTCCTTTCTTCCGAAAGATATTCTAATTTTCTCACAAAAAGAAACCCACTAAATTAGGTAAATCATTTTCTTTTTCTTTTCACAATGTCATAATCTCTTCGTATATTCACAAAAAAAAACTCCTGACGCTACTCAAAAAAAAAAAAAACAAGTAGCCCACACAAATTTGTGACTTCGCTTGATAAAAGACTTCTCCCCACTTCTAATCTTGAATTTAACAAAAAAACTGTACAGGAAAAAATTAAAATTGACTGACTCTTTCTTTCTTTTTTCGCATGGAAATGCACGCATTTATATACCCAAAAAGTAACTGTCCCACAAAACAAACGCAAGAGAAGAGAGAAAATAAAATTGCAGTATGACACAGTATGTGTTTGTACAAAAATTGTGGTCAGTGGTGGTCACGCTTTGTAGCGCGAGCCACGAGGTACGCGTTACAATTTACAAAAGCTTCAACATATCAAAATTAATCTATGCTTTTAAAATGTGGTTTTTCCTGCCATAACCTGAGAGTACTACCATCAATCGAGTATTATAATATATTTTTAGCGTAAGAGCACTTCGGTCAAAAACCTTTATTTTTTATTAATTTGTCTTTTTTTTTGTCGATAATTAACTTTTGGTGGGGTTAAAATAAATGTATTTTTAGATAAATTTGAATATTGATAGTTTAACAATAAAACCTAATTTGTAATTTACACGCATTTTAACTTGATTGATTGATTGATTGATTTTGAATGTACTGCCAAGCATTAAGCAGGATATCCCGGAAAGCGCCGGGCCCACAGTACACCCGTTTTTACATATACTTGGAAGGATATGGAAGGATACTAGTTAAATTATTGAGATCGACCCGGTTACAGACACCTTGGCGGCCAATAGTTAGTAAATTTTTGTGGATTAGGGAAAGGAAAAGTATGTTAGTTATGACTTAATTGGTCCGATTTCTCGGTTTCCAATATTCAAACTACTGTTAGTGTAAGACAATCACATTTTTGTTGTACTGCTCTGCATTCTGCCATCTCTTATCAGCAACTCTAGTTTGCCACCATTCATTTGTAATCTGCAATGGTACCCTGAAAACAATATATATCAATGAACTAGTTACCCTAGGTTGTAATAAATTAAATTAGTTTTTCATCTGAATTTATAAAAAATTAGTTTTTAATATTATAACATCATTATACAATATCAAACCTCCTACAAGCCACAGACTGTAACAAATTTAATTAGTCTCGTCTGAAAATTACAAATTTATTAATTTATACCATCGTTAAATGTACTTTTATTAATATAGAAACCATATATAACATGTAAATTGATATAAAAATATAAATAATGTAAAATGTAAAAATAAAAATATAAAGTCACAACAACACAAAAATATAAAGCACAAAATGCAAAAATGTAAAATAAGTAAATATATAACATACAAGTGTAAAAATATCAAAATATAAAATAAAATATAACAATATAACAATAAACTAATTTATAAATAAATAAACAATGTAACAGTGGAATAATGAGCGTTATCACCAACAATAGTACGACATACATCCGCAATTCATCCCATACTCACCATCGATAGACACCCTAAGTCACACAAACTCCACCACAACCCAAATTAGATTTAAAAATTACTATTTATTTATTCAAACAAATGTTCTCGACTGAAACTACACCCCCCTTTGAATCCTCCCTCCAGCGACAACTCCACCCATTCTACCCGGCATATCGACTTCAGTAGCGATCCACCTTCCCCAGTACCTTCAACAACTAGATAGTTGTTAACGGGATCAAGGAAAGTAGACCACCAATGAAATCGACATACCAAACAAAATAAACAAAATTGTCACTAAAAGGAAAATTCTACAACAAAAAATATAGTTCAAATCAAAAACACTTGCTTAAACAAACAAATATTATAATAGTGACAGAAGATAAGAGCAAAAAATCAAAAAAAAAAAAAAAAAAAAAATCGAAAACTACCATTTAAACACATATTAAAAAATACGTTAAATAGGATCCACAAAAGAAAAGAGAAGTAGCGTGCACCATCAATGGTGCCGCCAGAACGCCCCTTTCGGAACAAACCTCCCTTGTCAGCAAACAAAAATTCGCCAATCACCAATTTCGCGAGCCCTACCGACACAAACCACACTTAGGCCAAAATTGCCAATTGAGACTTCGTTCAACGTTGACAGTCCAAACGAGAACTAGGAAGACTATCGCACCAACCTGACTCTAGCACTCCTACAAGTGAGCCGGACCACACAAACGTGACGAGAGGCACCACACGGAAAAAACATTAGTGAAAAATTGGCCACACCACCCATGGAGCGTTCCCCGAAAAGCCACAAGCAGCAATTGCACAAACAAGCAAGCTCACAACCAGAAAACTAAACTTAACTCTAAGAAATCCAAGTCACAATCCCTGAGAATCTGGCCGGTCCCGGTCATCAACGGCATCACACAAACACAAAAACAAAATAGTCGAATTTAACATATACATATATATTCATATACATACACATATATTACATACACACAAAACCCTCTCCATTACAAGCCGCACCCATCGCATACCCATGCTATTACATACAATGCATTCTCATGTGTATAATCACATACACATGAGAATGCATTACAAGTAGACAAAACGTGTCTAGATATGGCCTCGAACAGAGCACAAAAAAATATCGCTCGCACAATACAATACAGAAGAATGGTTGAAAATAGAAAAAATCTTCACAATACAAACAAACCGTTAACGTTAAACAGCGGTAGCAAGAATGAGAAACTCAAACACCCTTCCATATGGATCCCAATAGCACCAATACACTCAACCGTGCACACAGGTTCTGCTCACATCCACCAACGAAACCTAGAAAACGGCCTGCAATAGAGAGGGCTTTGCACAAGAGAGACTGTACAAACCAAAAATACAGCACCAATCACCATGCACACAATTACACCAACCCTTTATCGTTGGGAAACAATAAACCCTATAATTAATTAATGTAGAGCAAAACCCTCTGTATCACGCAAGCCGTCCCCCAACCCCCGCCGTCAAAGGTAAACAAAACCTATGTACACAATTGAGCGCATTGGCGCCTCCAAAACCTACACATAAAAACGCCTAACCCTTGCATTCCTACCACCACCATTCAACAGCCCCATCCCAAAACTACGCACACCATCCAATGTGTACATACAACTGAGTATTCCTTCGTCTCTCAACCATCTAACAAGTGCCAAACTGTACTGCATCTATTAGCACCGCGACCCCCTGCCTGCATTGTTAAACTTCATTCTACTTTCAACCCTTCTGCTGCCCTACACTATGTGAATAATATCCCTCTACACTCATTCCGAAACCACACCCCGACACGCTCGTCACCCACAATACACCCTTACGTGTATATGATCAGACAGCACTAGCATGCGACGAGTACGGCCCGTAACAAAGAGGGCTTCGATGTAGAGTATTAAAAACATATATGAATATACCTAAATAAAGAACTTGAAAAAATAAATAAAATAAAATAAAAATATCAATATAAATTGTATCATTTGCAAATTACACAATTACACAGTATATACACAATACCATTATTTTAACTACCATACTATTATTCTGTATGCCTAATGAACAAAAAAATCAACAAAAAGGAGTGGCTTTATAATTGAACGCATAGAAAATCTCATCCATGTAAACATTGTTCATTTTGAGACACTTTTCTTTGCCGAGTATTACGTTTTTCCGTGTATTTTTCATGTTTATTTCTATTGTGACAGCATGTTTTTCGCATAGAAAAGTGAACGGAAATCCGTATGAGTTGGATATTTGGTTATATGGTTAATATTGGTTATGATCTCCACTCAACATCTATTTCCCTATATACCATGTTAATAGAACTAATTCTATTCTACCTACGAGAATCCCACTAAAATAATATACCAGATCAAACTGTTCGAAAATAACATTTGTATTTATTACAACTCTATATACATATACTATGTCTATAGGTACTGCTACACGAGGAGAAAGAAACAGAAAATAAAGAAAAACGTTTGATGTACAATTTTTAAACAAAAATACATATTAAAACAAAAATTATTAACCAATTTTACATAAATGCCAAGAACCATTTCACTAATAACCATTTCCGAACTGCGAAAAAAAAAACAAAAATAAACACACCGCATGAAATTAAAACATGGTAAAAACTTGATATGGACATTTGCTCTATAAAACTTGACAACACAAATTTATATAAGTTACATCTCGAACACAATCGACAATTTGTACCTGTACTCTGGGACAAGCGACAGAGTTCCTAAAACTATAAAACTCCACAACACAATCATATCAATATGTAGAAACATAAATTCACTTCACACCCTTTTATATTATATACTTTTATATTATATAAAAGTATTAAAATTTATGAAACTACATTTATAGTCCACCATTTTTTCAAAAATTTAACACTTATTTATTTATTTTTTTCAATACAAATAAAGATACGACACAACACAACGTACCACTTTTATTATTTTTATCTTATAATTTATAATATACAACTCTTAAAAAAATTTAAAAAAATTAAAATTTGAGAGATTGAACGAAACACGTCCGATCTCAATCACAACTCAATCATCACCCTCTGTAATTTACACGCATTTTAACTGCCGAAAAAATACACCACAAAAAAAAATAACTTACCCATCTAAGATAATTTTTACATCGATATCATTTTGTCAAAATGGCTATCATATTTTTTTAAATTTTGGTATACGGATATTTTTATTTTAATTATTTTGATAGTAAATTAAAAAGTAAACAACACTGAAATCGGGCACCAAATAGGATTTATAATATCGACCTTAAATTTAGCTAAAAAAGTTGATAAACGCGGTTAAGAAATAATTTTTTTTGGGCTGATTTGCAATTTGTCAAACAATACTTAAATCGTTTAATCATATTACAAATTTCACTGATAAGATTTTAATTCATTTCCAATTATAAACCGCTTTGTGTATTAAAAAAAAAGATTATTTTATATGGTGAACTTACAATACAAATATTTGTGTAACGTTGCGTTGCGCTAGTTTAATTTTTATTTATTTTTATTTTTTTTTGCTATGGTCTGAATTTTAGTTTAAATTTTTCCAAAGGACACACATTTTAAAATTGGATTTCAACAAAATAAATCAAATACTTTTATACTCCGGCGACTTTTAATAAAGTGTTGAAATAGTGATTTTGCGTTAATATAAAAAAATATAATAAATTGTTTTGCAAAATTGCTGTAGAGCACCAATAACAGTCAATTCAGCCCCGTTGATCGTGTTAATTATTTCAAAATGTACATAGAATGATAAATATTGAAATGTACCCCAAACTGCCAAAATTTTTAAACATTCTTCGAACATTACAGAGTAAACAAAACAAATACAGAAAGTTATTTTTAAAATTTAGTTTCTTTATTTATAACAATTTAAAGGACTTCTTTATACAAACAATTAACAGTATAGATTTTAGCAATTAACAGTATAGAAAGTTGTTCCTTGTTGGTAGCTCTTGATAAAGCTACATATAGCTGACCATGCGAGGAAACTGGCTGTGGTAAATAAATACCGACTTTATCAATTGATCTTGGGCTTTATTGATTGTCATAGCGAATGATAATCATAAAGGAAATTATAAACCGGTGTCTGTTGGAATACGAGTAATTCTCGGTATAAAAGCAAATGTTCCTTTTGATGTACCAGTTTAAAATCTCAACGAAGATTACATTGTCTTTCATTTCTTTTATTAGTAATCTAGTATCATTGCATAACCCCTGTTTAGTATTCAAATTTCGTAACAACATAACTATGGCTCCTACTTTCAAATTAAGTATATGTGGGGGCATTCCGGATGGTGTTAGTTGATGTATATATTCTACCGGATATAGTTGTATCGATTCATGATCAGTAAAATCTACATTTACAGAGTCTATACTATTATATGTTTTCACATCGCCTTTCAGTATATTTAAAACATCTTCATTCATTTTCAATGTATCATAATTTAAAGGACATAAAATTGCTTGGTTTTGATATAGATGGATATCATCCGGAGTAGATTCAGACCCAAATATTTTTGTAATTAAATTTTCTTTGATGCAGCGGGAATAATCCATTTCAATTATATTTTCTCCTAGAAGTGGTGCTGTTCTAATTTTACCTTCACCAACGCCTAGCAACCAATTTGAAAAACCGTTGTCATTACGAACTCTCATATTTGTTGTAACATATTTTAAATTGAGTCCATAATTCGCAAGTTTGAAGGCATGAATAAATGGCGTCAGATCGAGTCCCATGACGAATTACTGGTAGGGTTTGACGAAAATCACCACCCATAACAAATACTTTGCCCCCCATTTATCAATTTGCATTATATCTCTTAATAATTTATCAATCGCTACAAACGTTTTTTATGACACATTGAGCATTCATTTTATTTTTTTTATTTATTTATCTATATATTTACAAAGTATAAGCCAAAGCTTTTGTACCTTTTATAATTAGCAATAACAAAGAATATTATAATAATAAAATCAAAAAAAAAATAATTATAACATATTTATAAAGAATTAAAACCAATTTAAATAAATTATATAATTTAAAGATATAAAAATGTTTAAAATTAATTATTAGTAGAAGCAATATAAATATACATAATTTTTTTAAAATTAGATAAAGATCTGGCATTTTTAAGTTCTGGAGGTAAACCATTCCAGGTGAAGATTGCATTTAATAATCCCGACCTACTGTAAACATTACTTCTAATAACCGGCAAATTAATGTTCCTTGATCGTAGAGACCTGGAAAAATTGAGCTTATCATATAAATATGAAGTTAAGCCCGAATTTATAAGCTTAAAGATAAATATAGCCGTTCTATAATTATAATAGTTAAACAAATTACAACCTAAAATAGAATCCTTAAAACGAGAAACGTGATCAAACTTCTTAAGGTCAAAAATATAACGAAGACAATTGTTAAACGAAACTTCAAGTAATCGCATCTTTTGAAAATAACATCACAATATGTAAAGATGGGCAACACTAAAGTTTTAACCAAATATATACGTAACGGAACCGGATACATTTTTTTAATTAATCTCTATAGCAAGCTATGTTTCCGTAGGTTATCCCAAGTTGGGATAGGAAAATAAAATTCACTATTTACAAATATAATTGTTATACGCAGTACAACAATTATATACCCTTAAATTATTTTATTTGTACACACTGTATTTATTAACTTACAATATGCGATGTAACAATTATAATTAAGAATTTTAATTATATTGTTGTTGTTGTTGTTTATGATGATGATGTTGTTGATGATTTTGGTCGAACGATGTAATTTCCTCGCTGGTTCAAATTGGAATGGCCGAGTCTCAATTATTTATTTTACTTGTTTAATATAAATAATATGTCGCACCATCTAGCGTTCTTAGTTGTCTTCACTATTTATTTTTCGCCATCGCACCATCTATCGGTGCACACCATGAACTGATGTACTCAGCAATTGCAATCCAACTCCGAAATTGCTTGACTGTCAAAATAGACGACCAATTTTGACAGTCGTGTTTTTGTTTTATTATGATGTAAATATATATAATCAAGTTGATTATATATTTACAAATAATATGTGTTGTGATCATATGTACGGATGAGTATTTTATATATACTCACCCGCTACATCTCAACGAATATAAACTATAATTAACTCGCTGACAAAGATGGCTTACATGATCATTCCATGTAAGTTTCGAGTTTAATAAAAGCCCCAAATTATTTACTATAGGAACAAATAATATTCTATCACCATCCATAAAAAGTGACGGAGAAATGTATTGTGAAATATTTTTAGACAACAACAACGCTTTACTTTTGCTAGGATTAACAACAAGGGAATTATGTCTAGCCCATAATGAAATACACTCCAGATCAGCATTAAGTTTCATGACAACCTCTTCAAATTTTGAAAAACTATCTCCGATATACAATTGTAAATCATCAGCATAAAAGTGGAATTGACAATGATGAATATGCCATGCAAGGTCATTTTTATATATTGAAAATAGCAAGGGACCCAGGATAGATCCCTGAGGCACTCCCTCAAGAACTTTACCATAACTCGAACGGGCATTCATCTAATAAGATTAGTTTTGCTTTTTTAATTGTTTTCCAGTCAGGACTACGATTTGTCATACTTGAAAATATTATCTCATCGGTACTTAGGGGAATCTTGAATAGTGAATGTATGGTCCTACCACCCGCTAAAAGTGTAGCTGCAATAACTGTAGACGCCCCAGATAAGCAATTCCTTGTTCTCCGTTAAAAACATTTCCTCTAACATAACTTAATAGAACATTGTATAGATATGTTTTGCCAGTACCACCTGGGCCATCAATAAAGAAACATTTAGGATGATCGGAATCAGAAATGATTGCGTCAGTAATTATATCGAAGATTAATTTTTGTTCCGGATGTAATGTTGAAACTCGATCTTCAACATAACTTTTCTCTAAAGTAATGTCATAATCGCTTGATGTTTCAATTGTTACATGAGGAATTGGTAAATCAAATTCTGAAAATGTTCTTCCATGTAAATGGAAGATTCCCAAGATGTTTGCAATAGCCTTATTGGAAGCGTTTTCATCATTTTGATAAATAGACTTATAATCCTCAATTTAATATTCTTTGTATTTGTTCCATAAATATAAGGCGTTTTGTGGGTTGCAAAATATGCATATATATGCAAATAATTGCCGTAATTGGTTTGGCATTTGATATTGGATTGCTTCTTTAATGGCATTTCCCCATTCATTATCGTCGCACAATAATTTTTGCTTAATGGACGCTTCCTTATACGTAGAATATACGATATTGTCTACACTACGAATATCAGTAAATGACGTCACTCCTTTGACATGTAATAAAAGCAGGCTTAAATAAAATAGTTTACCTTGATTTACACATATATTGTTTACCTTGATTTACACATATACATCCGTCCAATAACTTTTTCAGTTTTATTATATTTTCTAGTTTTCCATATATTTAATTTATTGTCAAAAGTATAGTATATTGGAATATCCGAGTATAACATATTTCTAGCTGAGTTATCATTCTTGTTCAATTCAAACCATGCGGTCAAAGTAGTATGTTTCTTTTGTTCCCTTTGGAACGCATCAGTTCCCCGACCTTCTATTTTGCTCATTTTCTAAATGTAAAGCTAATATATATACTACATGAGATTTGTCATGCATTTTAAAGGAAAATATTCTCCACATGCTTTCCGATGCACTTACATTTCTTGCATCGAGATACTGAGTAATTTCATCATGTTGAAAGATCTCATTATTTGAAATTTGAATTTTTGCCCGATCATGTCCCTTATGTATGTATTTATAAAGGTATTTTACTGACTTAACTGTTGCACATACCTCAACGTTAATATGACAATTAAAATGCAAGAGTAAATAGCTGTTATATAGGATCACATAGTTATTATATATTCTTAAGGGTTGACCGCCAATAGTTTTTCAATAAACGTACCATTGTTGCTTCTTCTATATAAAGGATAACCATTTACATTAGCAGACGTGCAATCATTAAACGAAAAAGGATAATTTTTGGTACATTTGCCATTGTCCATACATGGAGCTGAAGGATTATAAGAATCGCATGGACCGTGAATCATATGTTTAGCAACTAATTGATATAAACGTGGATTGGAATCAATCGCTGGTATTTTTGCACTTACTACTTGGTCGATATAATCTAGATTTGTACAAATTTTATTTGATAGAATTACTAATATGTGCGCGTATGGAAGTTCTCTCTTTTGAAATTCTATAGTGTAAACATAAACCGTACAAGGGCCAAACAGTTTACCAGAGGATAGTAAAGTAATAAATTCTTGAAGCTTAAGATTAAAGACACGAGCTATTAAATCTGGTCTATCAGAAGGATTCTGGTTAGGATAAAGATGTTCTTTAATTTCATCCCAATTAGGATTGCATGTCATAGTAACAAATAAATCTGGTTTTCCAAACGTTATTACTATTGCCATGGCATCCTGATAATTTTGTTGCATATATCTCGGGCTTCCTGAAAAGGTTGATGGTAAAATAACAGGTTTTCCTACCTTATCATTGGAGTCCGATAGAAGATAGTCCTGAAGTCCTTTATAGCTGCCACTTCGTAATGCTGGTTGGTTCATTCATAGAAAATGTAATCTATTTGCTTCCATCTTACAATAGGAATCCACAATATATTGGTGAGTTAATTTCTTGCAGAGTAAAAATTGATTAACACCTTCTCTTTGTTGAAATATAAATGAATAATATTGAAGGTGAGTGAGATTGCTACCATTTCTAGTTTTAAGTGTCATATCCCATCCACTTCCTCCATGTGGGTATATAATTGGATATGTTAGAGGATCTACAACTCCATCTAAAATACTAAGTCTTTGTAATCGATTTTCTGATTTTAAATAAACTGTAATATCTCTGTCAAATGGTGGTTCGCCAGAAATTCCCATGAAAATCATTGCTACTTCATTTGATACAGGTGGATTGAAACATTCAGTTCATTAAGAAGTTCAGATATACATGGTATATTTTCGGGAACATTCATTCGCAGATTAGTTGCTTCATCGCTATCATAAACGTAAATTTGAGCGAATTTTGGTATCTCAGATATCCAATGAAATATTTGGCCATGAATTCGAAAGCAAGAAGACCCATTACTCGAAAATCTGTGAATGTTTGCAGACATAGATGCCATTGATAATGCACTGTTGTATCTCCGAATATAAGTTTGGTAATTCCTTGATTTCGAATCTGTATGTTGGAACAGGTCGATTAAAAACTGGGGATACTTTTTATTTTCTTCGTTATATGGCTCATTTTTAACAATAACTTTGCCTTTATAACAGCATTTACTATACCCTGTATATCTTTTTTCGGCATTAAAATATCTCGCCCCACAATAACCACAGATACCATCCATTTTGCCACATGAATGTTCAGCTATTTCATCAATTACATATGAAATTCCCCGCGGAGCAATTATCAAATATTCGGTTTCCTGATGAAATTCAATTTGCCTGCGTCGAACATTAACTGATTGTATTCTTTCCCGTCGTCTTTTGTTCACAACTTTTCTCTGCTCATCAGTCATTTTATTTCTTCGGGTTTGTCTTTCTTGGCTCTCAGTTTCAATTTGTTCCCGGGTCCTGTTTTGTTTTTATTTCCCCAAATCTCCCTGCACCTTTACATTTTATTAGCATGTCGAGTCGATGCACACATGTTTTGTTATCTATTGATTTTAAAAACTTGCACTGAGTGCAAAAAGAGTAAAAAGAGTACTCTGATAACGTTCGATTGACCATTAAAAAACTACTCTGACAGCACTCAGTGCAAGTTTTTTTTTTGCACCGAGTGATTTTATCTACTCCGAGTTTTTCGATGGATTTACCCCTCTTTTACACCAATACTAATAACTTTACTGTCATTCTGCTGTTATTTTGTTTTTTTGTCATTTACGAATTACGATTCATTGGTCAATTGTGTTTGAAACATCATTGAACATTTGTGATTTAACATTTTTTATAAAATCGTTTTATAAATTGTGATTAAAATGGATGAAATTTTCAGAATTGTTTTTCTTCATCATCCCCTTCATCAAATACAACGTCATCTTGTGACTACTTAGTTATCTTTACAACTAGTTTTATTGATGCTATTTAATTGTATATTGTATTTATATATTGTTTTAAAAAATGAACAAATGAACAAAATATTTAACATTTTGAAATAAAGGAAGTTTCATTTTAAAACTAAAATGAAAATTATTATTTAATGATTATTTGTTCCAGATGTTAACAGACGAGATTGTCAAATTTTTGACAAAAAACACAAATACATACATAAAAAAGGGTACTCCGGTTTTTTGTTCGATTGACTTACAAAATCAGAGAACTCTGTACTCTGAGGGGCAAAAATCAATCGAAATCAACATTAGCATGTTCGCCACTCAACCATTTTTTTGATATTCAGAAAAAACTCCCATACAAGCAATAACAAGTCACTTATATGTGACATGAGTTTTTTGGGCAACGATTCGTCACATATATGTGACATGAGTCTTTGAATGTCCATACGTCACGTATATGTCACATGAGTCTTCAGTATGTACAATGTATGCGACACATTTGTGTGACATGAGTCTACGAATGGTGTTTCGTCATGTTTACGAAATCTGAGGATCTAGTTTGTATAGTATATGCGACACATATAAGTGATATGTCTTTGGAATACTGCATTGGAATTATAAATTATGATTGAAGTCATACATTTTATGGTTTTATTATATTTATATTTTATTCGGAACATAAAAAACAAAGCATAATTCGATTACTATCACAAATTTCATAAATCATAAAAAATAAAAAAGTAAAACGTTTGAAAATTTATTCTGTGTGCCAAATACCAAAACACGGATATACACACAATCCAATCTCCTCGCCTTCATTGGATTATTTCTCACTATTGGATGTCCCATATTAATTGTTGGATTATTTCTCACTATTGGATGTCCCATAATTGAAGTAGAATTAGATTGCTGGGCTAAAGGTTGTCCTAAATAAAACTTGATAATTTTTTCTCGGAACTCCAATAAAGACAATTTTTGGTCTACATTTATTTTGTTGTAAATCCAACACGCATTCCAAACACAAATATCCAGCAAGTGGAAAAAAACTTTCATGTACCAGCGAATCGAACGTCTCGGACAAGCGTAGTATGAGATCATTTGGTCAGCCCGGTCGATGCCTGACATATTAGCCTTATAGTCCGCAACAATTTTTGGCTTGGTGACTTCTGTATTTCGTTTTGTCTTCAAATTCACAACTTCGGCGTTGTGGTTTGAAGAGATCATTAGCACGTCGCGCTTGTCTTTCCACTTCATGACAATAATATGTTTAGAACTGCGCCGCCTTTTCGCCTTTTTTTAATTTACGTTTTATAACATATTGCGGGTTTCGCTTTCTGTTTGCTCGTAATGTTCCACACATATTTGTTTTAGAAGCAACTAAAAATTCTGCCAGGTCGATACTGCAATAATAGTTGTCCATATAGAGTGTATGACCCTTTCCTAAATACTCCTTCATTAGTTCTTTCACTACACCATATGAATGACCGTGTTCATTTGATTCCGTCCCTTTTCCGGTATAAATAAACATATTTATTAAAAACCCATCTGGCGTACATAGCTCGCAAAACTTTATACTATACTTGTGCCTTTTGTTTGGAATATACTGTCGAAAGGAAAGTCTTCCCCGCCATAAAAGTAGAGCTTCATCCAAAGACAAATTTTGTGGTGGTCTATAAATTTTTTTAATCTTATTCAAAATGTGGTTTACAACGTTCTGAATCTTGTAAAGTCGAGTTGAACGGTCATCATTTGTTTCGTCATAAAAACACATACTTCTTAACACATTTTCAAATCGTATTCGACCCATAGTTTCACCAAAAATATTTTGGACATACAGCTCGCTTTTGCTCCAATAATTTTGTAATGTGGGTTTTTTATTTAGCGCCATAAGAAGGCACAGCGCAATCACTTGTTTAATCTCGAGAGATGTTGTGTCTTTCCACCGGTTAAAATTAGATTTTGCACGGAGTGGTTTATGAGCATAAATAAGTTTAGCACGTGCGTTAGTCCACGATACTATTTTTGCCACTAAATCATCGTCAAACATTTGTGAAAAATACAGAATGGGTTCTGCGTTGGATGTCAGATCAATCAATATTTCTTCAGCACCCGTAAATACAATATCATTATTTTCAGGCTTAATATCAATCCATATTTCATCATCGGATACTTCAATGTTTGCAATATCTTGCAAATCTAATACTTCTGAAAATTCAGATGACCCACTTTCGGTATCATAGATACGAACACTGCTTCCAGAGTCTTCAAAATCCAACTCGCTGCCGCTAGAATCTAAATTGGATTCAACACTTGGATTGAAAGAGGTTTCACGCTTACTCTCACCCTCCATTATGCAGACCTGCCTTTATATATATATTGAGGGAAATGTTGTTAAAAAGTTACAAAAATTTTCCGATTCTTACCTTCAATACAATAATAAAATCAAAAATTTTTAATTACTTTGAACTTTAAAAAAACTAAACCTAAAACTGGAACGGAACTAAATCACAAGTAAAATGCATTCGAAAACACAAGTTCATACGTGTACACCATACAAACAACTACTATCGACTAAGAGAAACACGAAAAATCTATCGTTTTACTTTTATTAAAATCATTTCGGGGAGTCCCATAAAAATCAAAATATCGTAAACTATCGCGCAAAGCAAAACCTTTTAACACAAACCACTACAAAGTTATAGCAATATAAAGTTAGTAGCATTTTGCGTCACATATTTGTGACATGAGTTTTTTTTTAAATTCGCATGTCACATATATGTGACGTTGAGTGGCGAACGTGTTAGTATACGCACAAACTTTTTCGGTATAGAAATACATAGTAATACAATCATACAATAAATTATTAAATTCTTTCGCGCAACACATGAGAAAAAGGGAAATTAAAACTAATATTTGCGCAACAGCTTTTTCCCCTGCTGTGTTTATTATATGAGCTTGTATTGCTTTTTCATAATATGGTATATAATGATGTATGTATATACAACCAAGATAGAAATGGGGGAAAACAAAATAAAATTTTTCTGTAATATATATGGAATACATATAATGCACTTGTAGATATTTTGTATACAGAAATGAGTTTTATTTTTCGTAAACAAAGTAGGCTTAGAGAGTTTTAATTTTTATTCTCTGGTTGTGCGGACACCGCAAATAATTTTATTAATATAGATGAGAAAATAATTAACTTTTTACTCAAAAAATAAGATTATAAACATTAATCTTGAAAGGAATTATAACAGTAGAAACACCGAAAAACAAATTATAAAGGCGAAAGCACGTATGCCGAAATTAAATCAACACATATAAATCATGTGACTAGCTTCACCAATCAAATCATACGGGGTAATTATATACCCCGACAGTATATATATTATATATAAATAATAAAGAAAATGGCGCTTACTGGTCGTGCTAAAGCACAAAAACTTGGGCATAGTAAAACGGCAATAAAGACAGTTGTTAATTGTTTTTTTGACCCTGCTTGCTATACGATTTCCAAAATCGACGATCCAAATTTTGCCACAATTACAAAGAAAAGGAGCTCATATATTATACGAACCACATAAAATTCGGTATTTTCTATTGCTAAAATTAAGGCACAAAGTATAGCACATTTCGACCATATGAAGGGCATCTGCGTATTGTGTACGTGAAAAATTGAAACAAAACCATGTTTATAAACAAAAAATAAATAATAAATTTTCAAGGTCGCATTGTTTTACTTTTTCCGTTTACTATTTTTGGATAAATATTTGTTTTATTTTTACATATAGTAGACAAGTTATTGAAAAAAAACGCGTTTCAGGAAAACGTGTGTAAACGAAAATTGAATTTTTGAAAGCAGAGAAAGGAATTGCAAGAATCCAAGTGTAAACTGGCTGCATGTAATCAATCGATACTTTTTCTAAATCTCTATCATCTTTAGCTATATTAAAGCATGTTTCTAGCCTGTACTGATCGCCTTTTCCAGCACCACGCTCCTTAACAAAAACACATATTTTATTGGATATTAACTATTCGAATTGTTAGCGTTCTAATTTTCCAGTGGTAAACCTCATAAATGGTAAAATCCAGCTGATAATCTGACGATATATCGTTATTTAGAAAATTACTTCTATCAACCACCAAATTTTGCCACAAGCTTAACCTAAAAAATATTAATTTTATTTTATTTTGTAGCTCTAAATTAGTTGTCAAAGTTGTAAAATGTATTTTAAAAAAACGAGGTGGCTGTGTAGTCTGCACGGCCGTAGTGATACGTGATAACGTAAATATGTAGTGTGAGAAATGATAGACTATGGATTTATTAAAATCGATTTATTTATTACTATCAACCGCCCCATCGGCGGTGTACAAATACGATATGAAGGGCAAAGTCTCTGCGGTGCTGTTTTTTTTTTTTTTTTTTTTAAATTTTGAATTTGGTACTGTTCTGTCATAGTCATAAAGAGCGGCATAGAGAACGATTCTTGTATTTCAGTGAAACTACACTGAAGATGTAAAGCGACATCTATTACTATTAATATGTACTACTTTATATTGTTTCATTTCATATATATTTTTATGTAATTCGCCTCAATGTATGCATTATTGTAATACCAACTTTCATTTGAAAACAAATAATTGCAATAATTACTCTTGGTTTCGACCAAAAAATCGGTTGTTTTTTTTACAAAGGGAAATATTTTAATTTTTTTTATATATGTGTATTCAAATTCTATGTATGATTCTAATATGATTCTAATAAATTTAAATATTTGAATTTTAACGTTGATTTTTTTCATAAAAATGTATTGTAAATGGTCGCAAATCTAAAATGTTTAAAGAAATAAATAACTTTTATTTAAATTTGAATCGCAACAAAAATACATGATAATGACATTTTTCAAATAAATGAAGGGTTGTCCATAAAATTTCCTAGAGGAAATTTTATATTTTAGTACCAATGTAAAAGAAACAACAGCAAAAGTGCTCTTCATTAGTACAAATCGGTTTATTTTTCTACAAATCGGTTGTTTTTTGTTTGTATGTGTAGGTAATAAATTTTGTGTTGAGACGCAATTTTTTTGAGAATGTGTACTATCCGTGTGAGGTGCGATGTAAAAAAAACAACCAACTTTTTGGTGGAAACGTACACTTAGGCAATTAGAGAGACATTCAGACCGTATAATTTGAAATTTATGTTTTTTTAATTAAAATTTAATTAAATCGCACTGTTTTTTACGCAATTTTTGACACCATAATTGGTTCGAGCAGTTAATGCATTCTCTCGCTAGCATGTTAAATCGCTCTAATCAAAGGTTCGCGGCGCGCCCTTCCCCGCCTCCTGTTGACCACAATGTGAAAATACAAAGAATAATGCATTGAGATTAAAAATTAACCTACGCAATGATATATTTAGGATGAAGTAATACTTTATACTTAATGAGTAGTCTCCATGCAAACAAGGACAATTTTCGTTAGATTTTCTGAACATGCTAGCCTTAGTTCTGAGTTTTAAAACGTTATCACGTTAAAATTACAGGAAAATTGTTAAACTAGTGCGGTAGAACTTTGAAATTATAAAGGATTTTTAAGTTGTTATAATATAATCAAAAATTTTATTTTATGATACATCTAGCTTAAAAATATTAAATACTATAGCTATACAATAGCTTATAAAGCTATTTATTTATTGCATTTTCCTAAACTCGAAACATAAATTTTTTTTACATTTTAAATTTGTACACAAACAATAACAATAATATTTGACAATACCCAAACGCGGCGGTGCTGCTACGAAAATACCGACAACGATTGGACTATAAGCATGCCCCATTTAAAATTATAAGCGAAGATCTAATAAAATTTTAAAATTTCTATAAAAACACTTATGTGTTTTAAATGTTAGATTTTTCTTACATTGTACCCACGCGACGCCATCTTTGATCATTTTGTCACTATGGTACGTTAATCGAAATGGTACAATTAATGACAGGTATAGAGATAGCGACTTAGTCATGTTGGTCGCGTCGAATATATCTCAGAGGTTTAGCGAATGAACTAATGCAAAACCAATGACCATTTTCACACGAGTCGTGTCCATGATATCATGAACAAGTCAAAATCGTTTCCACACGATATGTGGCGTTTTACCAAAACCAACACAAATGTATTACAAGCCTGATCGTTGCATCAAGTACGCAGATCAAAACCCTCTCTATTATATAATCCGTCTTGTAACTTTCGTTGACACAGATAAACAAAACCTATATACACAATTAAGTGTATTGGTGCTATGAAAATCCATACCAAAAAAAGTATAATTTTCTCATTTCTACTACCACTATTTAACATTTTTATCTCTAAGTTTGTAACGGACCAAGGTGCGAGTCTGCATCCCGATGGCATTAATAGATTCTCCGGACCAGAGACTTGGCTGCGGTGTTTGAGCCGGCTAGACTCAGGGATGGGAGAGTGGGCGTACTTACCGTCCGGCCATCACGCGCCCCCATGTTTAGGTGATGTTTAAATGATTGGAATCGAATTTAATCGAAATGCTTGTTGATAACGGTATATTGGTATTATTATTCACATTAAATTATCACAATAATTTTTTTTTTCGTATTTTCTATTGCTCATAAACAAAAAAAAATTTTTTAGCTCACTTCAAATGCACAAAGTTCTTTTTTTTGTGTTTGTACAGCAACTACACTTTTATTATTGATATCAAAATTATTCTTTACTGTTCTTTGATATATTATATATATATATATATATATATATATATATATATATATATATATATATATATATATGTATATATATATATATATATATATATATATATATATATATATATATATATATATATATATATATATATATATATATATATATATATATATATATATATATATATATATATATATATATATATATACATATACATATATATATATATATATATATATATATATATATATATATATATATATATATATATGTATATATATATATATATATATATATATATATATATATATATATATATATGTATGTATATATAAATATATATATATATATATATATATATATATATATATATATATATATTATATATATATATATATATATATATATATATATATATATATATATATATATATATATATATTATATATATATAAATATATATATATATATATATATATATATATATATATAAATATATATATATATATATATATATATATATATATATATATATATATATATATATATATATACAGGGTTCCCTAAAGTGCCTGACAAGAATAGTACCGTTGGATTCCTTGATCAAAGAGAACATGACTTTACTTCGCACTGTAAACCCCCCTATCAAGTTATAGACGTTTGAAGAGGAGCCTTCCAACGTCGTACCTTGTATTAAAGATAACTCAATATCTAGAGAAAAAACCATTTGTTTTTCCCAATGTTTATATCGTTAAAAAGCTGATTAAATTTTCTTTCAAATTAAGTATAACAAGTATGAATATTTACGTAAAAAGTATTTCAAATTAAAACAAAACTTTTAGAATTGAAATTTTTTTAATATAATTTTCTGTTTCTTTACCATTTTAACAATTACTCTACGACAATAAATATTTTTTGATTAAAACATAGTTCAGACTATTAGCTTACAGAAAAGCTAACTATTTAAAAAAAATTAATTTTCTCTTTAAATAACGCACACCATTACAATAATTGAGTATTTTTCACGCACACCTTTTAAATAATTGAGAATTTTTCTCTCTACTTGAGGTATTAAACGTCAAATTTTATTTTATTTGTTTACTGAATGATGTGAATTGTCAAATTTTCAAGTTAAATTTATTAATTATTTTTATATTAATATATATTGTAATTTTTTATTTCTATTAAAATCTATCGTGCGGTGCAATTAGTAATATATACAGTGTATACATAATAAATAACATAAAAGTTGAGGTTATGTAATTTGTTTTTTTGACAATTTTTACTCTCTTTTCTTAATCTTTTTTGTATTGGTATGTGAATGTTTCTTTTTTTTTTAATACTATAATCGAAATAATATCCCAGCACGTTTTTTACCAAAACCCTCTTTACTACAAGCCGTATTGTTTGCATACTTATGCTATACAAAAATATATACTTTGAATGTTTTGTAAGTAGAAAATCGTGTTGGGATATGATAGCAAATATTGTGTAAAAGAAAAAACAATTTAATCAAATAATGCGCGTGCGTTTACAATTTTTTTATTTATTTTTATATGGAGTTTTGATAGATACTAACACATCTAAAGTATATATTTCCACTAATACATTTTAAAAATATATAAGAATATGTGTCAACGAAAATTTTCAATACGGCTTGTAGTAAAGGGGGTTTTGATTTTTACTTACAATACAATCAAATTATATATTTTTGTATAGCATGAGTATGCAAACAATACGGCTTGTAGTTTAGATGGTTCTGCAATTATCTATACACATTAAATAGTGTGCGTAACTTAGAGATAAAGATGTTAAATAGTGATCAAAAACGTCTCTATAGAAAGATCAACTATTCAAAAATTTAAAGGGACAAAACGCCTCTTTGATCTAGTATTAGTTGTGTATTATAGCGTAAAATAAAAACAAAAAAATATTTTTACACTAATATAGTTAGTTTTTTTATGTTATTTTAGCTTTGTTATTTGTGGTACCAATGCTACTTTATTGAGGTGGATATGTAGTAGAGAAAATTATACATTTTTTGGTATGGACTTTCATAGCACCAATATATACATTTTTTGGTATGGACTTTCATAGCACCAATACACTTATTAGTATATATAGGTTTTGTTTATCTGTGTCAACGAAAGTTACAAGACGGCTTTTATAATAGAGAGGGATTTAGATTTTACCCAAAACTATTCTTTTGTTTATGTATGAAAAACATGGGAACAGCTCACAACTGGACATTTCAAAACTGGATATTTCAAAATAGGATTTGACAAAACGAGATAAGGTACAAAACTGGATATTTCAAAACTGGATATTTTAAAACGAGATAAGGTACAAAATGAGATATGGTACAAAACTGGATATTTCAAAACAGGATTTTTTGACATGTGATTTAAACTTAAAATGATTTTTTAAGAAAGTTCTGGGATATGGCCAATTAGGAAGGAACTCGGCGAGTTCTTATCCGATTATGATGAAATTCTATATGTAGGATGGGAATGTGATTTTAAAATGATTTTTTGGAAAAGTTCTGAAATATGGAAGGAACTCGGCGAGTTTTTAACCGATTTTGATGAAATTCGATACATAGGAAGAAAGTGGGACTTTAAAATGATTTTTTGGGAAAGTTCTGAAATATGGCCAATTAGGAAGGAACTCGGTGAGTTCTTAACCGATTATGATAAAATTCGATATGTAGGATGCAAATAATATTTAAAAATGATTTTTCGGAAAAGTTCAGGAATATGGCCAGTTAGGAAGGAACTCGGTGAGTTCTTAACCGATTATGATGAAATTCGATATGTAGGATGAAAATGGGATTTTATAAAGATTTTTTGGGAAAGTTCTGGAATAAGGCCAGTATGGTTCCAAACTTGAATATTTCTTAGGAGAGAAATAGAATTTTCCTTCATTTAATGTTTTTTTTTCTTTAATTGTATAATTAAAACTGATTTTAAAACCTTTTTTGGGAAAACCTCTGGAGTATGGCCAGTAAGGTTTCATACTTGAATAATTTTAAGCAGAGAAATAGAATTTTCCTTCACTTAATGTTTTTTTTTAATTGCTGCTTTTCTCATCTTATTAAAATAATCATTGATTTGATCGAGTTTACTGTCAGTAAAACTTATCTTCATCTATTTTATTTTTCTACTTAATTTAACATTTCTTATCTTTAGAGAATCTATGTGAGAAAAATTAATTAAAAAATTAAAGAAAAAGAAAATAAATTATAAAATCATTTTCAGTTAAAAGCGGGATTATTTGATTATTTAATATAACAAGATTAAGCTCTATAATGAACATTACATTAAAAATCATGTACATAATATAATACATACATATTGTTATTTAGTAGCGATAAAAAAGTTACAATCTTTTTTTACGATTTGGAAATTCCTTATTTTTTCACTGTTCGATAGCACAGTTCGATAGCACATATCGAATTTCATCAAAATCGGTTAAAAGCTCACCGAGTTCCTTCCTTATTGGCCATGTTCCAGAACTTTCCAAAAAATCATTTTAAAATCACATTCCCATCCTACATATAGAATTTCATCATAATCGGTTAAGAACTCACCAAGTTCCTCCCTAATTGGCCATATCCCAGAACTTTCCCAAAAAATCATTTTAAAGTCCCATTTTCTTCCTATGTATCGAATTGCATCATAATCGGTTAAGAACTCGCCGAGTTCCTTCCTAACTGGCCATATTCCAGAATTTTTCCAAAAAATCATTTTAAAATCACATTCCCATCCCACATATAGAATTTCATCATAATCGGTTAAGAACTCACCGAGTTCATTTCTAATTGGTCATATTCCAGAACTTTCCCAAAAAATCATTTCAAAATTTCATTTTCATCCTACGTATCGAATTTCATCATAATTGGTTAAGAACTCACCAAGTTCCTTCCTAATTGGCCATATTCCAGAACTTTCCTAAAAACTCATTTTAAGTTTAAATCACATGTCGAAATATCCTGTTTTGAAATATTCAGTTTTGTACCATATCTCTTTTTGTACTTTATCTCGTTTTAAAATATCCAGTTTTGTACCATATCTCTTTTTGTACCTTATCTCGTTTTAAAATATCCAGTTTTGAATTATCCTGTTTCGTCAAATCCAGTTGTAAAATATCCAGTTTCGACCGGTACCCGAAAAACATATATGTGTGAATTATTTCATTTTCGTATTGTGGTGTTATCTTCAAATTTTTGTTTTATTTCTTTGTTTGTGTTAGTAATGCAAGTCGAAAATCAACGATCGAAATTGGCAACGATCGCAATAGTCATATCCCCACTCCAAAATTTATTTTATAGTCAAAATCACTGCAAAAAGTTAAGAAACGAAGAAATGCAACAACGTAAGCGCGACTCAAATGGCCAATGGGTGTGGTTTTTTTTTATATCGGAGAAAAAAAAAGTATCTCTCTGTGTCGTTTTTGTACGCTCTGATAATTATCGGATGGGATCTTTTTACTCTAGAAAAATGTACAGATTATTGTTTGACAGCAGTGTGTTGTATTTTATATTTTCTAGTAAATTATAAAATGGCGACTCCAATTAATGTTGAGCTATTAGGTGACAAATAAAACTTTAATTTAGGGAGTTTAGTACTAAAATTTTTTAAATAATTTTTTATTTTCGATACTAAAAAAAACACAAGAAATAATCTTTTCGATCTGACAGAGAAAAATCATAGAAAAAGTTATCGGATATATCCGATAAATAATCTCTCTGATCTCTCCGATTTCTCTGATATAAAAAAACCCAGGAAATGTATTTTGCAAAAAAAAATCCTTACCTTAAACAAATAAACAAAATTTTTACCCGATTTATTATAACAGAATGTGTACTAGATTGTAAAAAAAAAAATCACACTTGACAAAAAAAAGAGGAATATCAAAAACCCCTTAAGCTGGAGAACAGGAGTGTCGATGACAAATTGTGAATGCGTAACATCAACTTTTTTGAAAATTAGTTTTTTGTTTATTGAGGTGGCTTTGATTTATTTACACAACAATAACAAAACAAAAGAATCGGTTTTCAATCAGAAACCGTAGTTTACCCGCTTTTTTAAAAGTCGTATCATCACGATTGCTAAACACAATATGAAGTTTTTCACTCTTTTGAAAATGTTGCATAATGCGACTTACGCCCTATTCACAAAATGCCATCGGTATATTATATAAATTGCACTGACGTCATAGAAATAGAGTTTAATTTGTATTGGTTGCAAGATATGTATTTCTATTCACTTATGTTTAATCATGAATCACAATTTATGTACTTGACTTCGGTTATAAAATTTACATACAAATGTTTTCCCTTACTTGTACTTTTCCTTTTGTTAAAATAACTATCATAATTTTAAAATAAATAATATATGAACATCACAATTTAAAATTATCAATTTATACACAGAGCATGATTTTTATGCAAACTAGTTTCACAATTAATTGAACCCAAAAATTATCCGTTAATGTTCGTTATTTAATACAAATTAACGATACTTGGTAACTTAATTAAGAATTTTAATGTTTTAATACTTTTCAATTTTCGCGTTATTACCTAGGTGTTGTTCGTTTAACAGTTCAATCAAGACTACGTAAATTGTTTACTTATAGATAAAAGTTTACTTATAGATAAAAATTGACCATTTTTAAAGCTCGATTCATAATGTTAGACGAAAATCCAAAATGTTTGCATCCAACTTTTTACCCAATAAAATAATTTAAACGGACGAAAATATACGCCCACAATAATCCCATTGAGTTGAAATAATTTTAACTTTGGGCAAAACATCCAATAAAAAAACGGCTGTGAAGTTTTCCACAAATAACAAAAACTGTATGTGTATTGGTAATTTATTTTACAGTAGACTAAAAAATTGTTATTTCACTATGATAATAAGGTAACTCGAACTATCTTTAGAAAAAAAATTATATTCCAATTAAATCTTAAAAATTTTCGATTCGTATTAATCCTAACTACAACTAAAATAAATTCATTTCAACAATAAAAACAAAAATAATTCGAATAACTTTCAGTAAAAAAAATTGTATGTTAATAAATACATACCAGTTAGGGGTTCACTGTATCAAAGATTGGCCAATTTACAGAGGTTTCTCAAGTAAGTGGCATACATGGATAGTTAGATGATGACTTGTTCTACAAAATAAAAGCAGTCCGATCTCCATACGATGGGGTTAACCCTTTTGTGGATGACTTGGTAACTTATAATTTATCAAGAAAATTTTAATAATTTATGCGTTCACTATATCAAAGATTGGCCAATTTACAGAGGTTTCTCAAGTAAGTGGCATACATGGATAGTTAGATGATGACTTGTTCTACAAAATAAAAGTAGTCCGATCTCCATACGATGGGGTTAATCCTTTTGTGGATGACTTGGTAACTTATAATTTATCAAGAAAATTTAAATAATTTATGCGTTCACTATATCAAAGATTGGCCAATTTACAGAGGTTTCTCAAGTAAGTGGCATACATGGATAGTTAGATGATGACTTGTTCTACAAAATAAAAGTAGTCCGATCTCCATACGATGGGGTTAACCCTTTTGTGGATGACTTGGTAACTTATAATTTATCAAGAAAATTTAAATAATTTATGCGTTCACTATATCAAAAATTGGCCAATTTACAGAGGTTTCTCAAGTAAGTGGCATACATGGATAGTTAGATGATGACTTGTTCTACAAAATAAAAGCAGTCCGATCTCCATACGATGGGGTTAACCCTTTTGTGGATGACTTGGTAACTTATAATTTATCAAGAAAATTTTAATAATTTATGCGTTCACTATATCAAAGATTGGCCAATTTACAGAGGTTTCTCAAGTAAGTGGCATACATGGATAGTTAGATGATGACTTTTATTTCGTAGAGAAAGTTTTTATTTAAAGCGGTGTATGATATGTTTTTGAGAAAGATTATTTTAATTTAATTTAAGCCTATCTTTTTTTAACATTATATTTCAATTTTACTAATTTGTTTAAAATATTACAACATAAATATGTAAAAAATACTCGTTAGTATTATAATTTGTAGGTATTTATGTACCATGTAAACTTAAATTGCTTTTGCCCACTAATTTACCTATACATAGACAATTTTTGTTTTTTCCACAAATCTTGTATACGTATATATTTTTGAATTTGTGGAATTTTGTGGAAAACTTCACAGTCGTATAAAAAAAATGTACATAATGAATGTCGATTTTATTAGAGCGATTGATTTAATGAAGTTTGCATTGAATGGAAGGGATAGGAAAGTAGTTATATTACCTGACATATCCGAATGGTTTAGAGGTGGGTGGTAACTGGGAAGTGATTTATGGTTAGTATCTATTGAAGTTAGTGGTATTGAAGAATCGATATACTTGCTGGAGAAAATAAACTATGAATTGATATGAACGATATATGTAGATGCAAGTGTCAAAATTGTAATTTTTTATAAAATATTTTGTTGGTTATTTATTTCATCAAAGGATAAAATTATATCAATTATAACTAAGTTCTTGTAATAATAAAAATTTAAGCTGTCTATAAGCTGCTCGGGCTAAGATAAATGTTCCATACTAATTTGAAATAAAATGTAGCTAGCTAACAACGCGATAAAAAATTTGAATGCGAAATTTTGAAATTTCATTAGATTTTTATTTTACGCGTAAACACATAAAAATCTTAGTCTAGGTTTCGACTGAAAAGTTTGTTGTTATTTTTACAATGGGAAATTTTTTTATGTATTTGTATTGACATTTTATGTAGTAAAATATTCAAATTTTGACGTTGAATTTTTTTCATAAAAATTCATTGGAAATGGTTTTAAATCTAAAATGTTTCAAGTTTAATCAAAAATAAACTGCTTTTAGTATTAAAAAATTAATCGCTTTATTTTCATTTTAATCGCAACAAAAATACATGATATTGACATTTATCAAATGAACAAAGGGTTGTCCAATAAATTCCCTACAGGAAATTTTATATTTTAGTACCAATGTAAAATTAACAATCAAAAAACATTTAGCCATTAGTACAAATCGGTTGTATTTTCTACAAATCTGTTGTACTTTTTTGGCATGTAACGAGACACAATTTTTTTGTAAATGTATACTGTCCGAGTGAGGCGAGTTGTAAAATTAATAACCAACTTTTAGGTGGAAACGTACACTAAGCTATATTTGCCTAGTATGCCTTTGTATAAATAATAATTTTTAACAGTATATTTATAGATTAAATTTATCTATAACCATATTTCGAAACTTAAGTTTTTTGTTTTTAATAATAGACGGTGGCAGCGTAGGCATTGATTGCATATACACACCCGGATTGTTGATATAATACGGGTCAGCAATGACCTGTAAAACCCGTCTTATTATTATTGTGTGTGAACGTGGTGGTTAGCCTGATGAACGTTTGTTTATATCCGATTCGGTCACCGATGCAAGTTGTAATTTAATTTTCATCATTATTATATTTCTAGTATAATAACTGACTGAACCTCGTTTAACCACCGTCGACAATCAAAATCCTACAGCACAAAAAGTTGTTATGGTAATGTAAATGTCGTATAATATTTTAGAAATGTCGGAAGAATAGACATAACAAAAAATGTCAAGTCATCCGAAACCAGTTAAAATTTGAAAGCTTGTGTTAATTTAAAGTTTTTGTTAATAGCCAAAGTTCGTATGATTCAGTGAAGAAGAGGTGACCATAATATTATAAGTACAGCTATAGACAACATACTTCCTGGATATGACATTAAAAACCCTGTTGTTTGTCTCAAATTATTTATTAGTGATTCATTTACCTAAATTATTATAAAGCACAGAAATGCAGAATCCAAAAAAGTGCTAAGTAGGTACAAATATAAAATAACACGATTTAAGATAAATTTTACGCTTCTATTAAAATGGAATTTAAATTTAAATTTTATCTGGTATCTTTTGTACAGATCGCTAATTTTCAATGACGTATATTATAATATTATATATTGTTGCGTGAGAATACCATTCTGTCACTTTATTTGTATACTTTTATCACAAATAAATATTATCTTTTTAATTTTAATAAAAGGAAATAAGGAACCTTGTTTTAATAAAAACAAAGAATCCAATATGTTTTATATATTTATCCAAACTCTTTCTAAAAAGAAAAAAAATTTCTAAAAAATGCATAATATGAATTATTCTTTTTTCGTTTTAAACAGGTATTAATTTCGAGGATTACTATCCTCTTCATCAGCCTGTACTACTTTGAACCCGAATTTCGTCATCTTCCAGTGTTGTCATCATGCTACCTTTTTTACATTTATGCAACACTTTTAGATTTTCGTTAATGCTTGTGTATTTGTGGTTATTGTCAGTCATGTGTTGTGCGAAGTTTGAGTCTATTTTGGGTTGGCCGATTTCTTTCACATATTGGTTAAACCGAGTTGCGAAAGATTTACCGGTTTGGCCTATATAGAACCCATCACAGTCATCACCTGATAGTCTATAAACTCCCGTATCTTGAGAAGACGGTCTTGGTGGGTTTAGTCTTTGCCCTATTTTGTTGCTAGTTTTGAATGCTGCCTGTATACCATGATTTTTCAGTACTTTCCTGATGATGTTCGCTTTATTTCTGTCGTAGTCAAATGTACTGTATTTGTTGTCTTTGTCGTCTTACGCTATCAGGGAAGTATACTGTTATTTAAGTTTCTTGCTTTTGTGTTTTCTGCTTAATAGGTCCATCCTTGCCGGTTGAAACCCGTTGGCCCTAGCGATCTGTTTAATAGTATTCAGTTCCTCTGTGTAGTCTTCTTGGTTCATTGGTATCGTATTCAGTCTGTTGATCATGTGCAGGTATGCCGCAATCTTATGTTGTTGTGGATGGTGTGAGTCGTTATGGATTGTGTGGTCCGTTTGTGTTGGTTTTCTGAAGATTTTAAATTTGTGTTCATAATTTTCATTATTAAAACAAGGTTTCTTATTTCTTTTATTAAAATTAAAAAGAGAATATTTATATTGTAATAAAAGTATACAAATACAGTGACAGAATGGTGTTTTCACGCAACAATATGTTCATGAGTGAATCAATCAAAATTGTATATGACTACTTGAACACCCTTTTGAAACTACAACAGAATAAAATTTTGTTGTATTTCAATAAAACCTGCAGAAGGAAGAACTTGATCCCGAATTTTATCAAAATTGGGATCAAAGATAAATCTTTGGCTGCTCGCACCACCAAAATAAAAGCTGAAAGGTTAAGGCTAAGCAAAAGTATTCAGGAACTTTACACCAGAATCAACTTTCTAACCATAAAAACTTATAACCAACAGTCAAAAATAGCGGATTAGTTCCACTATTTAGAATATTGTAGTATAAGAGAATGTAGTATAAGAGAAAACAAAGAAGATTGAATATAAAAAGAAAAATCAGGGAACTCCAGCCAAAACCAATTAAATCAAACACCACTGAGGTTCCTCTTATAAAACATAAATTTCATAAGAGAACCATAAATCTAACAAAAATTGTTTTTAGTTCCAAAGAGATATGCCTACTTGATAAAGGATTAAAACATAATTTAACCCCTAAAAGTGACATACGGCAACAGAACAGATCTCTATTTAGTTTGGAAAGTTCGTTAAATTGCGCCGCGCTTAAAAAGGACACTATATTCTACAAGATAATGTGAGATATCAAATTAAGGATGGGATTAGTAAAACTGATGTGATGTACTGTAACCGTTCGAGCTCGGAGGTGAAGGTTACTTCCGGACTGGCAAAGAAGATTAAAGAACATGGGGCGATCGTAACTAAGTCTGATAAAGGCAACGCAACGGTAATCATGGATGCTGAGTTATACAACGCCAAAGTGTTGGACTATATTAAGGATAATGATATAATTAGACTTAATTGTGACCCAACTGATAAATTTTTCAGTAGTATCAACAAATGCATAAATAAATGTACAGCTTTTCTTAGTAAACAAGAAATGAGGTACATGAAAATGATCAAACCGTCAGCGCCAAAAATCAAAGGACTTCCTAAGTTTCATAAATCGGATGTGCCTATTAGACCGGTGATAAACTTCACATCCGCTTCCACGTACAGGACAGCGAAACGCGTTAATCAGTATCTAATAAATAAAGTTAAACTGGAAAACAACGTTTCGTTGATGAACAACCTAGAACTCGTAAACAGAATAGAATCAGTTAAAATTCCTCATAGTGCAAAACTGGCCTCTTTTGATATAAAGAACATGTAAAGTAACATTCCAATAGAAGAAACTATTGGAATCCCTTACGACCTGCTCGTGAATCAGGGAGAAACGGAATGTGCAGAGGAAATTAGAAATCTCTTAAAGGTGATTACTAAACAGAATTACTTCGAACATCAGGACATATTCTATGAACAGCAAGAAGGACTACCCATGGAAAGCCCTTTATCGGGAACTTTAGCCAATATTTTCTTAAACCACTTAGAGAATTCGAAAATATTGAGTGAGAGTAACCCTTATAGGAACTGTGTGGTATACTGGCATAGATATATAGCATGTAAATAATGTACTTACACTGTTTAGAGGAACCAATCGGCAATTAAAATAATTTCACGACTATCTTAACAATATACATGACAACATCTAGTTCACTTTGGAAACTGAACAAAACAAGTGTATTAATTTCTTGGATCTAAAGATTTGGAATGACAATTATGAACACAAGTTTAAAATCTTCAGAAAACCAACACAAACGGACCACACAATCCATAACGACTCACACCATCCACAACAACATAAGATTGTGCATACCTGCACATGATCAACAGACTGAATACGATACCAATGAACCAAGAAGACTACACAGAGGAACTGAATACTATTAAACAGATCGCTAGGGCCAACGGGGTTCAACCGGTAAGGATGGACCTATTAAGCAGAAAACACAAAAGCAAGAAACTTAACGAACAGTATACTTCCCTGATAGCGTAAGACCATAGACAACTATAGATGACGATTTTGTATGGGCAAAAAATTCCCATAAAAAAACTAAAATATTTTATGAAAATTATTTTTGTACTTTTTAACAACAAGGTAAACAGTATTTTGCCATTATCTCTTTGCTTCTTTCTAACTTACATGAATTGCATAAAAAGAAATTTATTTATAGGAAAAACGTAAAAAAAAAAATAAATCGACGGTAATAAGGCGGTGCCAAACTCATAAAAAAATCTAAATATTTTTTTCCATATTTCATTTGTCGAACAATAATTTTTTTTTTTATGATAACCTCCCTCCAAACACCTGTATATGATCCTATATTAAAATATAGGAGGTTTTTTCTTTACCGTTCGACGTTTTTAAATATTTTTTAAAAAGAATATCGTCAAAACCAAACAGCACATATCGTCGGTCAAAAGAATATAGGGTAAATGTAATCGAAATGGATTTTGGGAAGCAGAAAAAAAGTAACCGGACGATAGACCATATTTATAATTATTAGTACCAAATATTTTACGATCTTAGATAGGTACAAAGTTTTTTTATTGTATATGCATGTAAGTATATATGTACTATGATTATGTTAGTATTCTGGTATTGATTGAAGAAAATATTTTTTTTTTGTTTAAAAAAATGCATACACACTCATTTAATTTACACCAAAAATTCAATTCATAAAAAGCGTTCACATTCAAATAGATCGATGTTTTTAATTTTTTTTTAAACAAAATATTACAAATTAAAATTAAAACAAAATATCACAAATTAAATGAAATCGTCGGTAGATAGAAATAATAATAGTGAGCAAAAGCGGGTAAAAAAATTTTCTAAGCCGTCTTGGTTAGTTTTCCTTGTTACAACAAATTCGATATCGTTGTTTATTGTTAAATGATCAACTAACATTATCTGAGCGTTGATAGTTCACTCAAGACCTTTAATAAATTTGAAATAATTTTCATTTTTCGATAAAATTTTCAATTTACCCAGAAAGCCTAAATTTTCTACTAAATAATGGTAAATGTCGTAGCCATGCTTTAATGGCTTTTTGAACAATGATATCAAATTTAAATTGCGGCAGTTTAAACAATCGAAAATGTTGTTAAATCGTTCCACGAATTTGGCCGTTGACAATGCGTTTTCTAAAGATGAAGATAAAATTTCTGGGCACGTTTGCAGTGCGACTCGAATGCAGTGCGAACTGACGGTGTTGCTTAAAAGTTGAACGGCCAACGGAACGTTCATTTTTTCAAATGAATTGGGGTTTAAATGTTTCCGGCTGTCTTTGGTAATAATTTACATTTGTTGATTGCATCTCGTTCAACAATTTTATTAATTACATCTACATCAGCTGTTCCAATTTCAGTATGTAATATTTTGTTACCAACAAATGCATTTTGAACTGATTTCATCAAGTGTGGAGGATCATACTGTACAAACACTTTTTTGCCACTTAATATAAAATAAGGGTTTTTGGCCGTAATGCCGAGCTGCTTAACATATTTATATTTATTGCCCCTTGATCACATGTCAACATTTTAATGTTTAATCCAATTTTTCTTGACATATTGTTATGTTTTTTTTATTAACTCACTTAACTTTGCTGCAGTGAATGACTTGTTGATAAGTACGTATTTCCAGTCACCTATTATTGATCTGGCCATAAATGTAAAAAAGGTAGCATGATGACAACACTGGAAGATTACGAAATTTACAAAAACAGACATAACAAGGACATAATAAACGTTCAGGTGCAGACTAAATCAACCACCTGTTTAAAAAATTAATGGATAATGAAAATAGCACAAGGGGTGGAGACAAAATCATATCTGAAAAAGGTATATAAGAACATGAATAAGGTAAATTCGGGTTCAAAGTAGTAAAGGCTGATGAAAAGGATAGTAATCCTCGAAATTAATACCTGGTTACAACGAAAAAAGAATGATTTATATTATACATTTTTTAGAAATTTTTTTTCTTTTTAGAAAGAGTTTGGATACCGAATTAATAGAAAAAATTTTATTATCACATTAAAGAAAGTTTTACTTATTTTCTGAAATAATTTTTATTTTTATATATAAAACAAGAAGTATTGGATTCTTTGTTTTTATTAAAACAAGGTTCCTTATTTCCTTTAATTAAAATTAGATAGGTATAGTTAATTTAGAGCAAAGTAATGTTGAACGTTAGTGCAAGCCATTTTTCAAACACATAAGAATATTACAATTGAGAACTATACCTATTTTACTATAATTGAATCGGCAGAATGCTTAATTTTAAATATTCTGACGTTGGTAGGCATTTTGCTTGAACACAAAACATGCATCACTCAATAATTTTTACCAAATAAAACGAAAAAAGCAGGTTTAACATTATTTATGCCACTATTATGACTTTCACTTATCCAGGTGACGCTACGTCACTGTATTCGAATTTTGGTATTATGATTGTCGAAGTGAGTGAGTTTCATGTCATTAACTGTCACCGTCAATTTGTAGGTAACTTGAAGATAATTTTTTTAAGCTTTTATTATTTGCTGCAAACGGCCTAATATACTTTTATATACTCCTATTATAGTATGCTCTATTATTTTTCGAGTGAGGAGTGAATTTTATTGAATCATGCCTGCCTACTATCTTGTGCTGCGGTTGCTTATACAATGTGATAAGATAAGGCATCAATTGATAGCCTGAATCACATGTAAAAATACTATATCAAAGTTTTGTTTACAAATAGTTGTGCTTTTATATCAACAGTTTTGTTCACACAAACGCAAAATATGGAAAATACCGCATAGCGCTGCATACGTCACTCATCAAAATTAAAACGAAAATCATAATACCAAACTTTCACTCATTTAAGAATGAGCGTCACTGTGAATAACAGGTGAAGGGAAAATTATAATAGAGGTATTAATTTCAAAAAGTAATTTTCTATATAGCATAGCATGTCCCTAAACTCAGAACGCTGTTATATTTTTATTAATTATGTAGTTATAGTTGAAAGCCATATCAGCCATATTAGCCATAAATAAATATTGAAATGAAACAAAGTCAGGTGTCAATACTATTGATTACAAATAAACTATAAATTTATTTGTGGTTCACAAATAAATGAAAAGATAAAGACAAACCGATTTATATAGTGCAAAGAAATTGAATAATATAGAATTTAGTTTCTAAGAGCTCTTGGTGGGCCTTTAAAAAAATACAAGCCAATAATCCAAACATTCCAACAAGGTCTCATCAAACCATACCGAAAGTATATTGTTAAACAATTGCACAGCATAGGCTGTGATGTTTAGAAACCCAGTTCCTTAAATGATACTTCCATAACCGTCGGAGATGCTACTTGTGTCCATATTCTAAATCAAATATGCAATATATCACAAATATGTCGGTCGAACTGATGTTGTTAACCAATGCATAGCATTTAGCAAACAATTGTATATATGATACAATTGAAACCAAAACAGTTATCCGTAAATCTCACATTAAATTCCACGTTCCATTTTTTTTTATGTAAATAACAATCCAATTTATTTAAACATTTTTTTTACAGAGGGAACTTAAAACTACTAACAAAAATTTTTTTTTATAGAATGTTGGATTTGTCAAAAAGACATTCATAAAATTATAAAAAATAAATAAAACCACTGTCCTTAAAATGGGCACTCAGGTTTTTCGTATCATGAAACAATATATGTTTTGTAAAATTTTCAAAAGAATTAAAAATTTAAAATTACAATAGTAAATGTATAAAAATTTTGACGAAAAATAAAATGTTTAAAAACTTTTTTGGTCAATATCTTTTCTTGAATGAGCTTATGAACTTAATAATAAATAAATAAAAACCATTCATACAAGAAGGACTCCCGAACACATTCATACAACCAACAAAAATTTAGCCATACTAAAAATGTTATAACATAAATTATTTTGAGATGTGGTCAGAAGGACCCAAGTTAACAAATGTAAGTAATTAAAATTTCAAATTTAAATTTAATCTTAATGTGAAATATAATTTGTTTCATTATAATAATATTGCATGTCAAGATGTTGATGATACAGGAACTGTTAGAGGATTGTTCTTGGCTAACCACCAATACTTTTTGCATCTTTCGACGTACTCATTTGGTTTACTAATTATTGATGTATCGAATCGAATATGCTCATCTGGATTCTCAAACTTTGTTGGATCGAACCACTTTTCGTTTGGCCTTCTCTGGACATGGTATATTAATGGTATTGCTTCCTTATTCTGAATATATCCCTTTTTATCTAGAAAAGCGAATAAATTCGGTCTCGGTACTGTTTCGGTCGTCGGATATCGTTCTGTCAAAAGTGTATCTAAATAATATGGTCCATATATCAATGATTTGTCATAGTTTAATGTGGCCGGTCTTATGTGATTTTGAGTTAATTTTAAAATGTGTACGTCAATTCGGTCCGAATCATAATTTTCGTATTGTATTTTATTAGAAATATAATGCGTGAAATCTGTATTAGCTTTTCTGAATAGTCCGTTACAGTGTCGGAGGCATTTCCGTTCAAAAATCCTGTACCGTTCCATGTAGCGTGGTGTCTGATTATACCATACTTGGCAGCCGTATGTCAGTATTGGCCTTATTAGTGCTTTGTATGCTATAACTTTTACTCGTTTGTCAATGTGTCGACTGTAAAAAAGTTGTCTTGCCCCTATAAAAACACGACGTGCTTTTTCTAGTTGAATTGTCGTGTGATTGGCCATGTAACACATATTGTCTATGTTTACGCCCAGATATTTGATTGTTTTTTTCAATGTTATCGGTTGATTGTAAATTTTTAATGAAAATTTTTTCCAATTTCTTTTTAGATCACGTTGTGCATTTTTTAAAGGTTGCCGAAATAATATTGTTTCACATTTAGATGTATTTATTTCAATGTGCCAGTTTTTTAATTAATTTTGAAGAAAATTTAGAGCCGATTGTAAATTTTTTTCAATGTTGCCAACAAGATAATTAGAGCTATAAAGAATCATGTCGTCTGGGTACGCACATGTTTGTATATTTCTTGAATTTAATTTTGGATGATTAATTAATTCGGCCGTGTATAGATTAAAAAGGATTGGTGCCGTGATAGAGCCCTGCTGTACACCATTTAGAATTTTAAATTTTTCCGATGAATGAATTTTGCCCGTGGTAACAATAAAATTTCGATGGTATAATAGTCCATAAATAATTTGAATTAGATCTGCCGAAAAGTTCATTTTTGATAATTTACCTAGTAGTCCATCCAGCCAGATGGACTCGTTTTTTGTTAGATTTTCTGTCTTATTTTGATCTTTTATAGGTAAAAAAATAAATTAATTTTATCACAAAGAATATTTCATCACTAGAGGTGGAGTCCAAATTAATCCGACGTTGTCCAGGGATTTCGTCGCTTGAGTTTTAACAATTCCCATTTCTGTAGGCGTTTTATAAGCCTCTGTTGAGTGTTTGCCCGGCGTATTTCGGGATAACGTGCTTAATGCTTGGCTGTTCATTCTAAATCAATCATCAATCAGGGATTATATGTCTTCGTAGTGGCATTAATTGCAGTATTATACTGCAAGCTAAAATATTACAAGCTAACATTTGCGTATAGCAACAAATAGTTAAGAAACGTGGATATCAGAGGAAATGGCTCCGTTTTCACGTAACTTGTGATTGCATCAAATAGCCATTGCCAAACTCGTAGTCTCTATTTTACAAGTTGGGAGCGCTTGTTCTCCATGTTAGGGTTGGCTGAAGCGAGTTTCAATTGTGGATCAAGAGGCTTGCTGAACAAAAGTGTATATAAGCTAGATTAGGATCCAAAACAAAAATGTTGTAGAGGTGCCGACATGACTGGCGATCATTTGCTTATCATTTCAAAATATAAGTGCAAAATGTCATCGACCTTTAATAGAAAAACAAGAAAGACCATGCGCTGAAATGTCAATGCATTAAAACATTATGACTCATACGGGATAGCTACCTGAAGGGTGTTACAGAACACCTAGAGAATGGTTAGCCCGCTCTGAAAATCCATTCAATATTAAGTCAATATTATACAAATATTATGTCTGCCTTTACAACCGCAGCACAAAATTGGAAGACGATCACCTAAAGTTGAACACCCATAACAGCCGAATGGAATTATAATGACGAGGATGTGTTTAGTTTAGAAAAAAAAAAATGTTCGACAAAAAAAAACGCAAATTCATAAGGAGCTGTATCAAAGACCATGCACTAAACAGAAACTAGAAAATTGCATTGCCAACGCCTAAAATGGTAAACTGTAACAACGACGGAAATGGTTGAAACTACTTTCAAAACTTTCTAAATAGGAATGCCGATTTAATTCCGAGCTGTCGTCCTTCCGATGTGGATAATTTCATTTCACACCCCACAGTTGAAAAAATAAAGGCAACTATCTACAAGTTAAAGAAGAGCACAATAGTCGCATTTGGGGTTCAGAAAATCTAAGAATGATTGTTAAAAAACCACTCTATCCTCAACGCGTCAATGTTTGGAGCGGTTTTTGGGCTGGCGGTGTGATTGGACCTTACTTTTGGCCGAAATTGGAAGATGTGGACCCACGTTTATTTTCAGTAAGAAAACGTGCCCCACAAGCAACGAAACAAATGCAAATGTGCGAATTGGTCATGGAAAATTTCATGAAAAGGATGTGGTACTGCAAGCGTAGCCGGGCCGGCCATTTGGCTGATATCGTTTTTAAATGTTAATGGCATGCTCTTTACAATGAAATAAACATTCATTGATTTCTATTAAAAAATACTCGTTTTTTTAATATCATAATGAAACCTCTTATTGGAAAACCCTTTAGTAAATTAATTATTTTTATTATTTTTTATTTTATTACAATCTAGCCTCCTGGACTAATGTGCAATTTGTTTCTGACTTAATTTACTAAGATAAGTATATCTATGACTCCTCCCATTGGCGTTTCACAGTCAAGTTGTTGTTTATTGTGGAATCAGCAAGCCGCTGTTTGTTCTAACAATTAAACCAGTTCAAAGGGTTTGGTTCTTTTCAGTCTGCGTATAATATTGGTTTTGGTTAACAGCTGAATTGCCTCTATATTCACATGTTGCTGGAGTTTTTTTTCGTGTTTCGTTGCATTTTTGTAAATTTCAATTGAAACGGGGTCCACTTTAAGGTTTCTATGTAGATCACTATTCCTGACGTACCATGGTGCATCGACGATGTTCCTTAGTGCCTTGTTCTGAAACCTTTGTATGATATTGACGGTGCTGGGTTTTGTACAACCCCAATGTTCAATACTATAAGTCCTTATTGGTTTCAGTATTTGCTTATCTAAGTTTAGCGTCCAGGGTCATGCCTAGATACTTAGTATTCGAATACGGTATTATATCTCGATTTATGAAAACCGGTATATGTTCAACTCGTTTATTGGTAAAATTTATAAGAACTGATTTAGTTCATTTAGCTTAATTCGCCATCTTTTAGTCCATTTATATACTTCGAAGATACCTGATTGTAATTTTTGTGTTGATTCTTCGTTGCTTTTTCCAACAGCTAGGATCGCAGTGTCATCAGCAAAAGTCGCCACTGAGTTGTTTTCTAATTCAGCTAGATCATACGCGTGTATAGTAAATATAAAATCGGCCCTAGTACACTGCCCTGTGGTACACCTGCTTTTATTTCTTTCAATTCAGAATAACTTGCAGCCAACTTAATTCTAAAGAATCCATCTTTCAAGTATGATTCCAGTATTTTAGCGAATTGCAATGGTAAGAGGTTTCTTAACTTATGATTAAGTCCTTCATATCAAACCTTGTTAAAAGCTTGCGCCACGTCTAAAAATATCGTGGAGCAGACATTTTTCTCTTCAAGTGCTTTCTCAATTACATCGATTACTTTGTGTACTTGTTGTATTGTTGGGTGTGGCAAAATCGTAATTGATGATTTGGAATTAAGTTATTCCTTTCGATTATCGGATTTAACTTTTTAATCAGTAGTTTCTCAAAGAGTTTAGACATAACTGGCAACAACGAAATTGGTCTATAAGATGAAGTTTCGTAAGTAGGTATTGGATCACTTCAGCGTGGGAACTTTTTTTAAAAAAAGTTCCCACGCTGTCAAGGTCAAGGTCACACGTGATTGACTGTGTTTTTTTTTTCGGGTCAAGGTCACACGTGATTGACTGTGATTTTTTTTTTCGGCGCCAAACAAGTGTATAGGTGTACAGGTGTACAGGTGTATAGGTGTAAAGGTGAACAGGTGTACACGTGTACAAGTGGGTCAAGGTCAAGGTCACACGTGATTGACTGATTTTTTTTTTCCGGGTCAAGGTCACACGTGATTGACTGTGAGGTGGGTCAAGGTCAAGGTCACACGTGATTGACTGTGATTTTTTTTTCGGGTCAAGGTCACACGTGATTGACTGTGAGGTGGGTCAAGGTCAAGGTCACACGTGATTGACTGTGATTTTTTTGTTTTTGTTTTTGTTTTTGTTTTTGTTTTTGTTTTTGTTTTTGTTTTTGTTTTTGTTTTTGTTTTTGTTTTTGTTTTTGTTTTTGTTTTTGTTTTTGTTTTTGTTTTTGTTTTTGTTTTTGTTTTTGTTTTTGTTTTTGTTTTTGTTTTTGTTTTTGTTTTTGTTTTTGTTTTTGTTTTTGTTTTTGTTTTTGTTTTTGTTTTTGTTTTTGTTTTTGTTTTTGTTTTTGTTTTTGTTTTTGTTTTTGTTTTTGTTTTTGTTTTTGTTTTTGTTTTTGTTTTTGTTTTTGTTTTTGTTTTTGTTTTTGTTTTTGTTTTTGTTTTTGTTTTTGTTTTTGTTTTTGTTTTTGTTTTTGTTTTTGTTTTTGTTTTTGTTTTTGTTTTTGTTTTTGTTTTTGTTTTTGTTTTTGTTTTTGTTTTTGTTTTTGTTTTTGTTTTTGTTTTTGTTTTTGTTTTTGTTTTTGTTTTTGTTTTTGTTTTTGTTTTTGTTTTTTGTTTTTTGTTTTTTGTTTTTTGTTTTTTGTTTTTTGTTTTTGTTTTTGTTTTTGTTTTTGTTTTTGTTTTTGTTTTTTGTTTTTGTTTTTGTTTTTGTTTTTTTTTTTGTTTTTGTTTTTGTTTTTGTTTTTGTTTTTGTTTTTGTTTTTTTTTTTTTTTTTTTGGTAACATTTTCTTTTGCGCCATTGTTTCATAATTTTTTGTTCGTAATTTTTTCGTGGATTAATTTTTTTTTTTAAATTGTTTTTCGTAATTTGTTTTCGCGCCAAGATTTTTCAATTTTTGTTGCGCCCCTATTCCAACACATGATCATAAGAGATCATAATTTTATCCTAAATAAAATCTTAAATTTTATTAGTCATCTTCATCAATTTTTTTTTTGCAAAATTGTGCAATTAATTAAAAAACTTATGATCGTTATCAGCTGAAAAATAAAATCGCCCCTATACTAACACATGATCATAAGAGATCATAATTTTAACCTACATTCGTCATCTTCATCAAATTTTGTATTGATAAAATAAGCGTACAAAGAATGAAAAAAATTATGCGATGTTCTAAAGTTTAATAATTTAATTCGTTGGTTTCCCTCAGTCAGTGTGATTGTTAAAGTCAATTATTTTTAAAAAAGAAAAATGAGTTTTCATGCAATTTCAAAGGACATTGAAGGGCAGGAAGCTGTGGCTGTCTGGCAACCTGAGACATTACAATATCATTCTATTGATGTTATACTTCGTACACAAATGTTCATTGGATTAAATTCGAACACATATCCTAACAAATTAATACAATATATAAGGAATCAAGCGAAACCAGTTATGTACCGTTTTTTTTACAACACTTGAAGACGAGTTGTGCTCAAATTGTGCATGGGACTAAAATGAGGACTTGGGAAACAATGGGGCCGCCCCGTTCGACATCTTTGAACTGCTATATCATATGAATGAGGACGATTATTTTACGGCGATTTGATGTGATTAAGACATTAAGATAATGTGTAAGATCCTACGTCACCGTAATACAAGAATGGTGCATCATAAATTTCATTTTCCAAAACGTCATCATTTTTGTCACTCTTGATCGATTCCGAGTAATATTAGATCGCGCAGACGAGAAGTTTATCGATTTTTTATTATGTGTTAAATTCGTAAATGGTTTATGGCTACTTTTTCTTATCGCATATATATATAAAAGTTCTTCTTATCGCATATATATACCTACACAACTATATATACCTTGTTGTTATAACATTACAATTATTTACTAGCAATCGTGTATATACACAAATAAATCTTATCGATAATTTCGTTTCTTGTGTACTTAAGTTAAAACAATTTTTTTTTTGTGTTGTTATTGATATTGTCTTCGATATGTGTATGATTATCCAATAATAAATTATACCTGAGGATATTGATTTTTTATTTTTTTTTTTTTACCTTATAATCAATAAAAATCCAAAACCAATTTTGGGATACATAGATACAGTTTGAAGTTTGGCAAAGATCGCGATTTGTGTACTGCGAACGAAGATACTCGTATAAATATACAATAGCAAACGCCAAGTTAGGTTGGTTGTGGTTTTTTGTATATGATAAATTGCCATTGGATTTTTAATTTTTTTTTTGTACAATCCACCCATTTATGTTATTAAAATGTTTCAACACCTCTTTAAGTTAGTTTGTTTAAGTTACATATCTTAATTTATATACATATATATAAGAAAATACCATAATAACAGATTATCGCCGATGATCGTAAGAAGTGAAGTGGAATTTTATTGAAACGTCATCTTTGAATGATGACTTAGTTCGAAAGTGTAACGATGATCGTATATCTTTCTATTAGGTATGTTGAAATATTTTAGCAACAAGTAGACTGACCGCAGCCTGTATGATCTTGAACAGTTTCATTATCAGCTTCATCACTCATCTTGACTTAATCACACAACTAATACCAGAGTTATAGACTTGGAAGGAGCATTCCTCTAGGAATTTGCAGTGGTCATGTAAAGAAAATAAATCGTTTTCCTGAAGTTGATTGCATTAACTCTGAGCTACTTTGAAGAACTGTATTTTCGACCCAAAAAAAGTTATGCCCAATTAATGGAAAGTGGCCAAGATATGCCATATATTTTAGAAATGAGATCATCGAACAAAACGTAAACGCAATAAAGTGACAACCCCTTTTTTCATGGCATACGATATTAAACATGGCAACAAAAATTAACTCCACTAGCGGAGGAATTGGTCAGTCACTGATCAATTATTTTCATTGCAAATTATATTTTCTAAATTTTACAAAGCATCTCGTGATGTAGACAAGGGTGTAGCGGTTGAATATACTATACTCAGCCGTACAAATAGTTAGTTATGTAAATATATAATTAACGTAATTAAATTTTTACATAACATCACAACACGCATTAAAATTCACGACATATTAATGTCGGTCGTTTGTTGACATAACATTGACATATGTTCGACTTGAAGTCGAACACGATTTGAATGTCAGCACATTGCTGAATTACGATGGTTGTTGTGACCACCACAGGATGGAGCGCCACGCTAGGAAAATGAAAAACAAGAAATGTATACTCGTTCATTCATTTCTTTGACGTCTGCAAATGTTGCTACGGTTACTTGATTGCTTGGAGATATATCTGCAGTATATTTTTTTTAGTATTTAATTTTTTTTCGAAGTTACACGCGATTTCTTTCTTCACCACGTCAACATAATACATCGAAATACTTGCAATGGATATTGGTCAAAGATGTGAATTGCCAGAAATTTAAAAATGGTCGCCGTACACATTCTGAGTATGGTCACTTTTAGATATCTTTTAGCAGATTTATATCTTTATATTTGAATCCTTTTGACTATTATTTTGACATGAGAACGACAAGAAGGGATATGTGCATTGGGGATGAGTGTATTAAGAGTATTACAACAGTCCCAATACTACATTTTTGAAGAGGTTTATGGTAGAAGTTTTCCTTGTGATAACAAGAGTATATATATAAATAAATAAATATATATATATATACATATATATATATATATATATATATATATATATATATATATATATATATATATATGTATATATATATATATAGCAAAAGTCGCCACTGAGTTGTTTTCTAATTCAGCTAGATCATACGCGTGTATAGTAAATATAAAATCGGCCCTAGTACACTGCCCTGTGGTACACCTGCTTTTATTTCTTTCAATTCAGAATAACTTGCAGCCAACTTAATTCTAAAGAATCTATCTTTCAAGTATGATTCCAGTATTTTAGCGAATTGCAATGGTAAGAGGTTTCTTAACTTATGATTAAGTCCTTCATATCAAACCTTGTTAAAAGCTTGCGCCACGTCTAAAAATATCGTGGAGCAGACATTTTTCTCTTCAAGTGCTTTCTCAATTACATCGATTACTTTGTGTACTTGTTGTATTGTTGGGTGTGGCGAAATCGTAATTGATGATTTGGAATTAAGTTATTCCTTTCGATTATCGGATTTAACTTTTTAATCAGTAGTTTCTCAAAGAGTTTAGACATAACTGGCAACAACGAAATTGGTCTATAAGATGAAGTTTCGTATCTGCATTGTTGGTCTTTTATTGTTTTTGGTTGCTTTCCAAAGTGAATAATCAGTCGTGCTATCATTAGTTAGTTTTTTTAGATAGTTACTATTTGACTCATCTTTTACTTTTTTGATTTCCCTTCTTAACTGTTGAGTTAAATTGTTCAACTTAGTTTTATATTGAGGAGCTCTTGTTTGATGCTATATTCTTCTTGTTCTTCTTTTTTCTACCATGAGTTCTCTAATTTCTTTAGGGTAGTTGTTTCCTTTTATTTTATATTTAATTTTTGGGGTGCTTTTCCATGCTGATTGTTGTGTATCATTTACAAATTTTTGAACTTCGTTTTCTATTTGCTCCTCGCTTTTTAATGGAACCTTTAGGTTAATTTTTTCTTCTAAGGACTGCCTAAAGTATTCCCAGAAAGTGTGTTTATTTATTAGGCTTGGATTTCTTTTTTTTAATAATTTTTTCACTTAATGTCAAAAGTATAGGAGAATGGTCCGAGATTAGGTCTCGACTTTCGTCTACTTGTATATAGTTCATTGATATATTTTTGATTATAAAAAAATCAGTTAAGTCTGGTATTTTGTTTTGATCTGTAGGCCAGTAGGTTGGTACCGCATTTTCCGACAGCCTTAAGCAGTTCTTTACCTTTAGTCGTTGTTAGTCTAGAACCCCAATGGACATTTTTTGAATTAAAAATTATGTATCTTCCTCCAATTATGTATCTTTTTCCTTGTTTACTGAAGAATTCAAGATAATCTTTTTCTTTTAGCGCGTGTTTCGGAGGGCAGTAAACACTAAAAACACTAACATAATTATTTTTCGTTTTGAAGTTAACAGCAGTTGCTTGTATTTCAACTGTTTCATACTTCAGCTCTTCGTAATGGTGGATATTATTTCTAATTATAACAACGCTACCTCCTTTAGCAGTGTTTTCCGGGTGAATGGTTTTATATATTTGATAATTTTTAAATTTAATATTTAATTTTCTTGTTGATGTTGCATTAGTCCAATGGTATTCCAGCATATAATTCTAAGATCATTGGCCATTTTTCTGTTTAGGGATAGCTTCCTTAGCCCTCTACTCAAAGTGTGTGTAATCACTCATCAAACGTATTAAGTTTACTTAATATCAATTTCAGAGTTTGACTAATAACTTCACTTTGGCTAGTTTCTCTTTGATTTACTTTACTCCTTAATACTTGAGCGTAAGTCAAATTGCTCATTTCTTCCCGAGAAATTTCCGATACTTTTCTTCGTATTACTTCGGGCTTGTTCTTTCAAATGGTTGGTTTGCTACTTAAATTTTAATTTTTTTCATTCATTCTTTTAAACTTGATGCTTTGCAATTCAATAGCAACACTGCGTCCTCTATAGTTAGTGGGATGATTTTCTCCACAGTGAACGCATTAGGTCTGCCCATTTTTTGGTAGTACGCAATCTCTTGTATGATGTTTTCCGATACATTTGACACATCTTGGTTCCTTATTGCAGTACTTTTGTGTATTTCCATACGCTTAGAATTGATGACATTGTGGTATAAGCTTTGAACTTCTTAAAGGCTGTATAATCACTCTGCATCCTAAGATTTACTTAATTTGATATATTTTTTCGATTATCTCATCGGCATCGAAGGTCAACATAAACATATTAAGAGGCGTTTAATTCCGTTTTTTAGTTGAATTGATGCATCAACAGCTTATAATCTCTGAGCTTTTAAGTCATCAAGTATCTTTTCTATTTTACAGGTGTAATGAAGTTTTTTAGTTATCACTCTGATTGGTCTAGTTTGTTTGTCTTCAAACGTGTGCCAATAGTGTTTTTATTTATTGAGCATTTTGTTACTATCACTATCTTTCAAGTTTATTTTGATGTTGTTTTCATTCATCACCTTTGCGTTAAACTGATATGTTGCAGTCACTTAACGAACAAAAAGCGCTGCTGCAATATTTCCGTCGATTTTCCATCCGTGAAATACCCAGTAAATTACAGAGACAAACGGCAGACGTCGAAGTGCAAATAGAACTAACTACTTTTGGAAGGATTCAATTCGGATCGAATGGCATAGATTTAGGATGGAGACCAAACCTGAGATCCATATTCTAAAATTGACCGTACCAATGATATAAATAATGTTTGTAAAGCTAATAGTTCAATAAATTCGTAACCATTTTGCTTATAAAACCAAGTCTGATGTGAATTTATGAATTTAAAACAATCAAACACGTCATTGTAGAATAGCGAGAACAATAATGACACTATATCTATGTGGTTCTTTGAGGAACCACAAAGACGTATGAACGGGAAGCTTCACGGAGTGATTTAAACAGGTCATCCAAAAGGAGGGGGCTCCGAACACTTTTTTCTTTATATTAATTAAATGCCAAAACCGTTGTGAGTAAGAGGACAACCAATTTTCACTATGGCAGATGCAATTATTGTAAAGAAACCAATTTATGTTTGTGAGCTCCTTACGCGATGCAGTGTAGGCAGAATAAAATTGATTGCCATGTAATGTGTATGTATGGCCATATAATGGTGGATGCTCCTACTGCCGGTGAAAACTCCACATGGTAACACTTCCGAAAACTTATCACGAGAAAATACTACATTGAAATTCTTTAGTCCGATTTATTGTTAGTAACACCAATTAAAATATAAAAAAAGTTTACTTATCAGCATTAACAATTACTACTGTTTTAACTAAAAACATTTATAAACACTAAGCACTAAAAATATAGCAACAATATTAAAAATATCAAAAAATAACTCCTCTGACATACTTTCACTAATAAACTTTTATGAAACTAAACCTTCCGCACCTTACAAATTTTGTAAAATGCAACAACAGAAACAAAATTCTTTGACTTTATAAATTTGTTCAAACATGTCGCTGCTTGTATATAACCAAAAACATTACGGTTTAAAAGACGTCCAAACCCAAAACCAACACAAATGTTTTACACAAGCCGTGTTGTACATATGATATACCAAAATTATACTGAGAGTAGGTGTATTAGTGTCAAAAGAAATAAAAAAGTACAGTAATGCAAAACCATCTCTAGTAAAAAGCCATGAAGTGTATTTGCTCACTAATACACACAAATCAAATAGTAGTCATGATTTTATTATTGTTTGAATAGATTTCAGTGAAAACATAATTTTTGCGTTGGGTTTTATTACTCGATAAAGTTAATTATCTTTTTTAAATACATAAATATATATATATATATATATATATATATATATATATATATATATATATATATATATATATCTTTTACTTTATATATATATATATATATATATATATATATATATATATATATATATATCTTTTACTTTTGAATTTTAATTCTATTAAATTTAGACGTTGGGATTTTTAAATTAATGTCAGGACAAAAATTCATTGGCATTGATTTAGAATATTGTTGTAATGTATATCCTCCGAAAGACACATAATTCATTAAACATAAGCGATAATTCGATAACTAAAAATGTACAACTTAGTTAGGATAATGTATACCTAATTGAACAACTTTATAGATAAACATTTTTCATTCGAGTGCCACTTTATTAGGGTATCAAATCAAGAGCTAATCAAGTTTGGATTTTAAATTAGAAATTTATTTATTATAGAGATTTTATTTATAGATTCAAGAGTATTATGAAAATAAGGGTTTAAATTGGAATACTTATGTCATTTAAAAAAGTTTCGAAATGCAGCATTTTATAACTACACACATTACATTTTGAATTTAAATAAAAAAACGGTTTTAATTCAAAATTGTTTTTTTTTAAATATATAGGAAAAGCCTTACGAAACCATTCAAACAAATAAAGGTAAATTAATGTGGTTTCTTTAGGCATACAAACCTTATACTTAAAACAAAATAATATAATAAATATAAATTTCAAAAAAAAGTAACAAATAAAATTATACTATTCAAATTAAAACAATAACAATTTCATAAATATTTCAATAATTAAAAAAAATAAATTATATAAATAAATTAAATAATTAATAAATAATATATAAATAATAAAAGGTAACTATATAAAAATATAGTTGGGCAGTGTTGCTACCCTTTTCTTTAAGAAATAATTTTTGACAAGATTTAAATTTTATTCTTCGCGTTGCTTTATGAGCCGCGTAGCGACACGCATATAAGTTGGCTGAATCATCAATATTTACGTTTTATAAATAAAAATGGCTTTCTAATATAGTTTTTAAGTTGCTTAAATCTACTGGCTCGAACAATGAATTTTCGTTTTGTAACTGCACTAGTTTCTTATAGTCTTTTGTGTTATGAGCGAAAATGTTGTGAAATCGTACTTTCCACAATTTCAGTGTAAGAAACTTTGTAGTTACAACCCGCCAGTGATCTGTATAAACGGAAACGTCTTTCTAAGTCATCCGTTTGAAATTTTCCTAATAGTACATATAGTTAATTTCACACTCGTTCAAGGCAAATTTAATTAAATATAGAAAGCTTGTTGTATTGAACAATAGAGCATTCAAGGTAGATTTTGTCAATGTTCTATTATTATTCTTGCTGGAACTCCATGATTCTAACCACAATTTAAAGTTTTCTAAAAATGTAACATTAATATCCGAAGTAGAAACAATAGCATTCGATTCATTTCGTTTTCGAATTCCTTTAAATAATTCTTTGCAGAGCAGCAATTTTTGTTTCGTGGAATAAATTATCTACCAAAGATACGTTTTGTATTTCTAGATTGTTTGGATATACAATTTTGAAAGTTAATTTATGGTTGTTACAACAGCAAATTCTCAGTTGATTTGTATAAAGTTTCAAAATGAGAAAAGTGCGTATATTTAAATTGAAAATCATTAAAATCTGTACCCTTATTTTGTTCGTTTTTTATAATTCTCATGCGTACGAATTGTTAAACCGGTGCGTATTAATATTGGTGTTTGTGTTCGTGGTATTGTATATGCGCACTGTATTTGCGCATGTTGTTTACATTTTTTTGCTAGTTTTTTTCGGTACATCATTTTTGAAAAATTCGTGCGCATCTAAAGTTTTAGTTGTGTTTTTAAATACACAAATAATTATTTATATTATAAATTTAAATCGCTTTAAATTTTGTAAAATTTTAATTGATTTGTCATTTACCATTTTAAAAAATAAATTTGGTTCATTTGTTTCAATGAGAATACAAAACGATTTCTTGTTAGAATTGTTAAACGTAATATTAATAATAATGCTGCTTGTGTTTGTGTGAGTGTACATGCGCAATGTATTACTCATGTTGTTTACTTTTTTTTGTTGAAACTTGATTTTGTGACTTGATTTTTGATTTTCTGACTTAAAATTGTGAACACTTACCATTTTGAAACATAAATTGTATTCTCTGTTAGATTTTCGACCAAAATAGTTCCGTCTAAAATATTTTTCTTTGAATGAAAATACAAAACGACATTTGATTTATGATTTTGTATATATAAGCCATCTATCGTCACATCGAAAGGTTGGGAAAATAATACTCATACGAACCGATTTCAACCGCTTCGACATTTAGGCTTTATTGAAACAACATTTAGGCGTAATTTACATGATAATTAAACTGACACATTAAAATAAAATTGAATCACACAATAATAAATGTGTATATTATACACTGTATACTTATACAAAATTTTCAATTCTCTTGCGTTAGAATGAATGAATAACCGAACAAAATCGGGGTACTGGGTAGATAAATGTTTTATCGATATTTTTTAAATTTATCTAATTGGTTCGAATATTTTTAAATAAATGAACTGTATCGTATTGAAAAAATATCTTTAAATTAGGAAAATCCGGGTTTATAATACAATGTTGGAACATGTTAAAAAGACTAAACATATTTTTGTTGATACTGTACTATCAGTAATAAGTACAATAACATTAAACTTAATTTTTTGTACAAATTGTATGACTTCCTTAGTCATTTTATAAAGGTCTTCACCGGTGGGTCTTATAAGGGGAAATAGTCGAACAATTTCTTTAAATTTTCCAAAAACGGATTTTACTATAAAAGCCAAAATTGTTTTTGCATATTCCTTAGAATCATTGCAAGCGGTACCTACAATTATTATTGGCTTTATATTGTAGACCTATTTCGATGTAAATTTCATCAATTAGTATGGCTACATATCTTTCGCAATCCGGTATCGACTTTGAAACATGACTCAAATAGTTTACGTCATTTTTATTTTTACTGTCGGGTGATATATGTAATCGTGAAGAGATATGTTGTAATTGCCTCTTACCTGACAACGAGAAAATTTTTTTGAGGATTTGATATTTTGCTGTAGAATAACCATATATCAAAATTGACATAATCATAGTTTCAGACGTATATCGTGCTTGTTTTTTTTCTTCATAAATCTAGTTGATTGATGATTAGACCAATTTTCCCACAATCGGTAAAATCATCATTTACTTCCCCTATTTTCTTTAAATTTAAAATAGCTTTATTTATAATTTGTTGCCTATTTTCAATAATTAGATCGTGATCTTCAAGATTTCGAAATCTAGGAAAAATATTTTCTATTTAGGACCAACGATACAAAACTAAATTTTTAAGCAAAAGGCTATCAAGAGTCTCGGATGGAACTTCTGCTTAATTTAACAGAACTATAACTATAAGTTTACTATCAATGGATATTCGTACAGCAAAAACGCATTCGAATTCATTGGAGTCCTCTGTTATATATAATACAATTTTATTGGTATTCTCAAAAATATTATAGCCGGTCAAATTTATCTTTTTGTTTATCTGACTTGTAAACTCGTTAAAGTCTCGAATAGGATCTGATAACAAAAATTCATCAAAGCGCGCTTCAAATGTAGCTAAATATTTTTCCTTTCTAATTTGTGGGTCGGTTGTTATTGGAACTTCCGATCAAATCGATGGAATTACGCCTTTGAGTAATCTTTTACGTCTATATCCATTATTTAGCCTTACAGAAAAATCACTTTCTTTAAAATGATGTGCAAAAACTCCAGAAAATTGTGTAGGCTCAAAATTTTCTCGACGTATAGCCTTCACCCACTGAGCTTTTAAATTCTCATTCTGCGGAAGTGAAAATGAGAGTACGGGCGTCAAATTTAGCAAATAAGTATAGTTTGAAGCACATTTCGGTACCGAACAATATCGCGGCATAATATTATTTCAAAAATTTATTTGAACAGTTACACTATTAACTTATAATAAATAAATATGAATAAAAAAATAAGATTAAGTAAAATTTATGTCTTAAAACTAATATTGTATATAAAATTTTTTTAAAATATCACAGTATTTACGACACTTAAAATCAATATATTTTAATTAAATATAAAAAATATCACAGAATTAAACAAAACTATCGTAAATTTTCAGGTGTATATCTAACCTCAAAAACACTAATAACTATGAAATTTTTAGAAATTGTGGCAACCGGAAACGCCGATTTTATTTATCAGTTGTAACCACATAACTAGTAATTCAATTTGTGTATAATGCTCACGCCCGTCAACCAATACGAAGATAGAAGAGGTATACACAATTGACGAAGATTAATTATCCGTCTCCTTCTATCGCGTCGTTATTGGCGGCGTCACATAAAGATGAGTCGAGTTGATCAACGAACGTAGAAACGAAGAGACTTAAATAAACAGTGTACGTAGCGAAGCTACACAAATATAAATTATAAATAAATTACTGGTGTTAAAACAACTCGTGTTTTATTCAACCACAGTATAACTACTAGCTACCACAATTGGTGACACCGACGTATATTTTCAAGTGAAGATATTAAGTAAATTATTAAATTACTATCGTCAATAAATTCGACATTGCACGATATTTTTCTTTTTTTCGTAATAAAAAGTGGCTAGTTTGTAGCGCGAGCACGTGGTCGATGAATCGATTTAATTCGATTAATTCTTAGTGAGAAACATTATTGCTATTTTTATTCGGGAAATTAATTCCACAATAACGAAATAGATTATTGTAAAAACGCATGGTAGTGAAATTAAGTTAAAACAGTTATTCAAGTGAGAACCGTTATACAAGTGAAACCGTCCGTCTCAGTTATCAGCCGATATTTTATCTTTGTATTGTTGTTCGCACAAACCGCATTGCTACGAATTACGTTTTATACTTAATTTAGACCGTCGGTTGAAATTATAATATGGCTGGAGACGAGGAAACACAGAGTGACAATAAAGCCAGTGCACAACCACTATTAAACGGCGAGATAGCACGTGTATCTATTAAAGTACCACCATTTTGGGTGGAGTGCCCTGAAATTTGGTTCGCCCAAGTAGAGGCACAATTCGAAACATGTGCAGTTACAGTCGATAATACGAAATTCAACATAATTGTGGGCGGAATCGAAAGTCATGTACTAGCGCAGGTATCAGAAGCAGTTTTAAATCCACCGGTCGTGGAAAAATACGAGAATTTTAAAAAATGTGTGTTGGAAGTATTTGGTGTCTCCGAGCAACGAAAAATGAGAAAGCTATTATCAGGTGCTGAGCTGGGAGATCGGAAACCTTCACATCTATTGAACGAGTTAACGAAGCTAAGTGGTGCAAAGATTGGGGAAGATTTCCTTCGAACCATCTGGCTGGAACGACTTCCACAACAGGTTCGGGCTATTTTGTCAACCAGTGAGGTACCACTTAAGACTATGGCAACATTGGCAGACCGTATAATGGACGCAACTGGTTACTCGACAGTTTCAATGGTAAACGAAGATACACCGACGCCAAAAGCTACAGATCAAGTAGAAAGGTTGACTCAAATGGTATGTAGACTGGTAAAACAAATCGAGAAGATAGATTTACACTACCGTCAATCTCGAAACCGATCACGAGGTGATTTGCGAAATCGTTCACAATCGCGAGAGCGTTCTGGAACTCCACGGCGTGATGATTTGTGCTGGTATCATCGATCTTATGGAGAAAACGCAACTAAATGTCGAGATCCTTGTTCCAAAAGACAGGTATCTCAAGCAACCACTCCAAAAAACCAATAAGCCAGTCGCCTATTGCAGGCGACGCGGGCTACACAATAGCGCGACTTGTGGCTGTTGATAATCAAACAAAATCAAAATTTTTAGTGGACACAGGCGCTGACGTTTCAGTGCTTCCACCTACAATTAGTGAGCGTCATAAACCGCCAGCAGCGACAAAACTATTTGCGGCTAACGGCACGGAAATTAAAACTTATGGCACTAAGCGTCTAACACTTGCATTGGGTTTGCGAAGGAATTTCACGTGGGACTTTATCATAGCAGACGTTAGTTCAGCGATCATCGGAGCCGATTTTTTGCGCCACTTCGAACTTTTAGTGGACATTAAAAACGGGCGATTGATCGACAATCTCACGAAATTGTCAGTCAAGACAATACAACAAACAACAAGTCAGCCAACTTTGAAAACTTTTGATGTTAATTTGGAGTTTGCAGATTTATTGGCCGAATTTCACGACGTAACCATTTTCACGAATTCTAAAAACCGCAAAATTTGTACAACGACTCACCACATCACTACAACAGGTCAGCCGGTCAGCGCTAAAGCACGAAGGTTGTCATCCGAGAAACTTAAAGCAGCTCAGGACGAGTTTCAATTTCTAATGGATCGGGGAATAATCCGTCCTTCTAAAAGTAATTGGTCTAGCCCTCTACACATGGTGCTCAAGAAGAATGGTGAATTCAGAGTTTGCGGAGATTACAGGGCGTTGAACTCGAGAACGATTCGAGATAACTATCCGATAAGTTTCATTCAGGATTTTACGCATTTCCTCGATAAAACAGAAATTTTCACCGTGCTGGACTTACAACGCGCCTATCAACAAATTCCGATTGAGGCTTGTGACATTCCAAAGACAGCCGTAATCACACCCTTCGGATTATACGAGTATAATTACATGACTTTTGGGTTATGTAACGCGGGTCAGACGTTCCAAAGGTTAATGCACGAGGTTTTGCGAGGGCTGAGATTTGTGTTTTCATATTTGGACGATATTTTCATCGCTTCAAAGACACTACAGGAACACAGAAGTCACGTCAGGATGGTGCTTGAACGATTATCGGAATATGGGTTATGTATAAATACAGCGAAGTGTCAATGGGGTAAATCGGAGGTTCAGTTCCTGGGACATCTGGTGACACCTAACGGCATCAAGCCATTACCGGAAAAAGTACAAGCCATCGACAACTTCCCAAGGCCGAAGACAGCTCAACAGTTAAAAAGATTTTTGGCTATGATAAATTTCTATCGAAGATTTATATCACACGCTGTCAAGAATCAAATGACGCTCCAGAAACTGATAGTAGGCAACAAAAAGAACGACAAGACTGAAATTATATGGTCGGACGAATCAATTATCGCATTCCAAGACTGTAAAAATGATCTTCGAAATGCAGCATTACTTGCACACCCGAATCCGAATTCCCGGTTGTCACTTTACGTGGACGCATCTGATGTAGCTGCAGGGGCTGTACTTCAGCAACAAAGTGAAAAAGGAGTTATTCAACCACTGGGCTTCTATTCAAAGAAATTTACAGAGAGCCAGCAAAAGTATTCTACATACGACCGTGAGTTGGTCGCGATGTACCAAGCAGTTAAGCATTTTCAGTACATGATTGAAGGAAGAGATTTCAGCATTTATACGGACCATAAACCGCTAACTTTCATGTTCCGTCAAAAATTTGAAAAAACGTCGCCACGACAGGTCCGACATATGGACTATATTGGGCAGTTCACAACAGAAATTCTGCACGTGGCTGGTAAAGACAATACAGTAGCGGATCTACTATCGAGAGTTGAAGTGATCGATAGTAACGATATTTTGAATTTCGACGAGATGGCAAAGGAACAAAAAGACGATCCCGAATTAAAAACTTTATTAGCAGGTAATAATTCAAATTGTGTTCTAAAATATTTTGTCGTTCCAGAATCAAAAGAAACACTGTGTTGTGAAGCAACCTATCAGTCAATCAGGCCATTTGTACCAAAGAGGTTTAGGAACCAGGTGTTAACTAAGCTTCATGGTTTGGCACATGCAGGGGTCAGAGCAACGAGCAAATTGTTACGGCAGAAGTTCTTTTGGCCGTCGATGAACAAAGATTGCAGCAGCTTTGTACGAACTTGTTTATCTTGTCAGCGATCTAAGGTACATCGCCATAATAAAGCGCCAGTTTCCGATTTCATCGTTCCCGATAGCAGGTTTCAACACATTAATATGGATATTGTGGGTCCATTACCAATCAGCCTGGGCAAACGTTACATTTTAACATGTATCGACCGATTCACGCGATGGCCAGAGGCATATCCGATTTCCGACATGACGGCTGAGACGATTGCACGTGAATTTGTGGCAAATTGGGTATCACGTTTCGGAACTCCTTCGCGAATCACCACAGATTTAGGCCGACAATTCGAATCCGACATCTTCAGAGAGTTAACAAGACGTTTAGGTATTAATCACCTTAAGACGACATCGTACCATCCTCAGTCGAACGGGATGATCGAGAGATGGCATAGGACTCTCAAGGCATCAATAAAAAGCTACCAAACAAACGACTGGATCGACGTACTACCTACAATCTTGCTAGGGCTACGTTCAACTTTCAAAGAAGACATCAAGGCGACACCAGCGGAATTGGTATATGGTATGTCATTAAGGTTACCCGGTGAGTTTTTTCACAAAATTCAAGAATCAGAGAACGAGGCTGAATTCCTACAAAAACTGAGAACAACAATGAACAATGTGAGGCCTAGACCTGCAAGTCATCATGATCGATCGAGGTTTTTCGTCCAGAAGCACCTGGCGGATTGCACCCACGTTTTTGTGCGTAACGACATGGTAAAGGCTCCGCTTCAACCACCTTACGATGGTTCATATGAAATTGCACAGCGGTTTGAGAAATATTTCAAAGTTAAAATAAATAACCAGACAAGAAAAATTTCGGTAGATCGATTAAAAGCAGCATTTCTGCCCATAGACGAACAGAATATCGAAGTTCCGGTAAACAAGCAGCAAAACGACGAAACAACTACCGAAACGGCCACTACTACGAGAACTGGACGACGTGTTCATATTCCTTCCAGATATCGATGACCTGAACACTAGCGGGGGAGTAATGTGGCAACCGGAAACGCCGATTTTATTTATCAGTTGTAACCACATAACTAGTAATTCAATTTGTGTATAATGCTCACGCCCGTCAACCAATACGAAGATAGAAGAGGTATACACAATTGACGAAGATTAATTATCCGTCTCCTTCTATCGCGTCGTTATTGGCGGCGTCACATAAAGATGAGTCGAGTTGATCAACGAACGTAGAAACGAAGAGACTTAAATAAACAGTGTACGTAGCGAAGCTACACAAATATAAATTATAAATAAATTACTGGTGTTAAAACAACGCGTGTTTTATTCAACCACAGTATAACTACTAGCTACCACAAAATTATCAAATAATACAAATAGCTCACCGGTTTTATTTTATAAATTATCAAAAAAGTATCTGAACTGGATCACTTGACAAAATGTTTGGTCACTGCTATCTATATAAACATTATCTTAATTATTTCACCATTAAAATATTAAATTTAATAACAATTTTCAAGAAATAAAAAAAAAACGCACCATCCGACACGTTGAAAAAATGTTCATACTAATTATTATATACACCATGTAGCCGAAAGAGAATAAAACAAAAAAATCATGACTACTATGTTTTATTTATGTATGAGAGATGGTTTTGAGTAATGTTATTCTTTTTAATATGAATTGAGAGTGTGAGTGCATTTTATACGTCCAAAATCAAAACCCACTTTACTACAAGCAAAAACGTCTCTATAGAAAGACCAACTATTCAAATATTTAAAGAGACAAAGCGCCTCTTTGATCTAGTATTAGTTGTGTACAGATATACCGTAAAATAAAAATATTTTTACTAACACTAATATAGTTAGTTTTTTATGTTATATTTGCTTTGTTATTTGTTATGGTACCAATACTACTTTATTGAGGCGGGTATGTAGTAGTAGTATCAGTGCACGAAAAAATGAGTTGGTCTTTCTATAGAGGCGTTTTTGGTAGTATAAACATTTTACAAAAATCTTCTCAATTATTTCATATACATTATTCATCTATAATACTTCAAAATAAAATGTATACATATATTAACTAATACAATCGCTAATACTATGGGGTTTGGACGTCTTTTATCTAGTAGGGATGTTGGTATAACTTCAGCATTAACCAGCGAGTTCGTAAGAAATTTAAGTAAGAATGCGACAATAGAAAAATTAATGTTAGTCTTAATGACACGTAATGGCGGTATTTTAATAATTAATTCAATATTTTATGTACATTTTGAATGCATTATTATATTATGTTGAAGTGAATTTTAGAAACCCATTGTTATATGCAATTAAAAAAATTATAAAATACAGATGCATTTTTGTGAGCTTCAAATCCTTTAAATTAAATAAATATATCTACTTCTACTTCTTAGATAACTAAATATTATTCATTTTTGATTTGTTTCAAAACAGGATTTACTTGTTTCACTGACTCCCTGAGCATTATAGCTAATAATGTTGTGTAGTTCTTATGTTTAGTTTACCATACATTTTTTTTTATTTTAATCGTCTTACAGATTCACTGGGCGATCTGTCATAATTTCCGTAACAAAACAGATTCGTTAAGGGGAAATAGGGAAAATAGTATTTTCTATAGCTAAGCACAAAAATAAAATAGTGTTTGATGGTTAATTAGGACTTGCTTTTTTCTTAGGACGGTAATAAAGATCAAACGAAATATCGTGTACTATTATTTTTATATTACCTATTTTACTGAGATACCGTTAAGTATAATATTAAACATAAACTATTTTCTTTAATTTCAGTAAACAATTCAACATGCAACACCGATGTGGATTGTCAAATATATACGAATGTTAACTGTAACGGCTATAATTCATATTGTAAATGTAACCTTGGGTTTATCCCGGTATATACCAATAAAACTACAATTCAGTGTGTTAAAAGTAATAGTAGTTTGATAAATAATTTATGTTGTAAACATAATTATAAATTATAAATCATTTCAGTTCCCACAACATTGAACGATCCATGTAGTTTTAATGAGCAATGTCAAACTTATTTCGGTATGGATTCAATATGCGTTGAAGGCAACAAATGTATGTGCCGCAATGAAACTAATTTTGAACAATCCAATTCTTATTGTTATTATGGAGATGGTGAGTAAACAACTTTTTTAAATTCAGCATATTATGCTTAAAATACACGAAATTAGAATACGTTATTTTAGACAGAACGAAATATATTTATGGTGCAAGCAAATCAGAATGCTGTAAGTTGTATTTAATAATAATTAAAACAAAATGACGACGATTTATAAAAATATGTTTGCAACAAATAAAGCAGACTCTAATGCTGACCTATGCAATGAAGCAAGCAAATAATTTATAGTCTATGTTGCGTTCTTCGGTTGTCTAAACATTTTAATTTGACAGGGTGAACAAAAAAATATAAGACATCACATATTCTACCTGTAATTGTTATAGAGACAATAAACTTATATATAAATATATATATATAAATATATAAATATATAAATATATAAATATATAAATATATAAATATATAAATATATAAATATATAAATATATAAATATATAAATATATAAATATATAAATATATAAATATATAAATATATAAATATATAAATATATAAATATATAAATATATAAATATATAAATATATAAATATATAAATATATAAATATATAAATATATAAATATATAAATATATAAATATATAAATATATAAATATATAAATATATAAATATATAAATATATAAATATATAAATATATAAATATATAAATATATAAATATATAAATATATAAATATATAAATATATAAATATATAAATATATAAATATATAAATATATAAATATATAAATATATAAATATATAAATATATAAATATATAAATATATAAATATATAAATATATAAATATATAAATATATAAATATATAAATATATAAATATATAAATATATAAATATATAAATATATAAATATATAAATATATAAATATATAAATATATAAATATATAAATATATAAATATATAAATATATAAATATATAAATATATAAATATATAAATATATAAATATATAAATATATAAATATATAAATATATAAATATATAAATATATAAATATATAAATATATAAATATATAAATATATAAATATATAAATATATAAATATATAAATATATAAATATATAAATATATAAATATATAAATATATAAATATATAAATATATAAATATATAAATATATAAATATATAAATATATAAATATATAAATATATAAATATATAAATATATAAATATATAAATATATAAATATATAAATATATAAATATATAAATATATAAATATATAAATATATAAATATATAAATATATAAATATATAAATATATAAATATATAAATATATAAATATATAAATATATAAATATATAAATATATAAATATATAAATATATAAATATATAAATATATAAATATATAAATATATAAATATATAAATATATAAATATATAAATATATAAATATATAAATATATAAATATATAAATATATAAATATATAAATATATAAATATATAAATATATAAATATATAAATATATAAATATATAAATATATAAATATATAAATATATAAATATATAAATATATAAATATATAAATATATAAATATATAAATATATAAATATATAAATATATAAATATATAAATATATAAATATATAAATATATAAATATATAAATATATAAATATATAAATATATAAATATATAAATATATAAATATATAAATATATAAATATATAAATATATAAATATATAAATATATAAATATATAAATATATAAATATATAAATATATAAATATATAAATATATAAATATATAAATATATAAATATATAAATATATAAATATATAAATATATAAATATATAAATATATAAATATATAAATATATAAATATATAAATATATAAATATATAAATATATAAATATATAAATATATAAATATATAAATATATAAATATATAAATATATAAATATATAAATATATAAATATATAAATATATAAATATATAAATATATAAATATATAAATATATAAATATATAAATATATAAATATATAAATATATAAATATATAAATATATAAATATATAAATATATAAATATATAAATATATAAATATATAAATATATAAATATATAAATATATAAATATATAAATATATAAATATATAAATATATAAATATATAAATATATAAATATATAAATATATAAATATATAAATATATAAATATATAAATATAAATATATAAATATATAAATATATAAATATATAAATATATAAATATATAAATATATAAATATATAAATATATAAATATATAAATATATAAATATATAAATATATAAATATATAAATATATAAATATATAAATATATAAATATATAAATATATAAATATATAAATATATAAATATATAATATATAAATATATAAATATATAAATATATAAATATATAAATATATAAATATATAAATATATAAATATATAAATATATAAATATATAAATATATAAATATATAAATATATAAATATATAAATATATAAATATATAAATATATAAATATATAAATATATAAATATATAAATATATAAATATATAAATATATAAATATATAAATATATAAATATATAAATATATAAATATATAAATATATAAATATATAAATATATAAATATATAAATATATAAATATATAAATATATAAATATATAAATATATAAATATATAAATATATAAATATATAAATATATAAATATATAAATATATAAATATATAAATATATAAATATATAAATATATAAATATATAAATATATAAATATATAAATATATAAATATATAAATATATAAATATATAAATATATAAATATATAAATATATAAATATATAAATATATAAATATATAAATATATAAATATATAAATATATAAATATATAAATATATAAATATATAAATATATAAATATATAAATATATAAATATATAAATATATAAATATATAAATATATAAATATATAAATATATAAATATATAAATATATAAATATATAAATATATAAATATATAAATATATAAATATATAAATATATAAATATATAAATATATAAATATATAAATATATAAATATATAAATATATAAATATATAAATATATAAATATATAAATATATAAATATATAAATATATAAATATATAAATATATAAATATATAAATATATAAATATATAAATATATAAATATATAAATATATAAATATATAAATATATAAATATATAAATATATAAATATATAAATATATAAATATATAAATATATAAATATATAAATATATAAATATATAAATATATAAATATATAAATATATAAATATATAAATATATAAATATATAAATATATAAATATATAAATATATAAATATATAAATATATAAATATATAAATATATAAATATATAAATATATAAATATATAAATATATAAATATATAAATATATAAATATATAAATATATAAATATATAAATATATAAATATATAAATATATAAATATATAAATATATAAATATATAAATATATAAATATATAAATATATAAATATATAAATATATAAATATATAAATATATAAATATATAAATATATAAATATATAAATATATAAATATATAAATATATAAATATATAAATATATAAATATATAAATATATAAATATATAAATATATAAATATATAAATATATAAATATATAAATATATAAATATATAAATATATAAATATATAAATATATAAATATATAAATATATAAATATATAAATATATAAATATATAAATATATAAATATATAAATATATAAATATATAAATATATAAATATATAAATATATAAATATATAAATATATAAATATATAAATATATAAATATATAAATATATAAATATATAAATATATAAATATATAAATATATAAATATATAAATATATAAATATATAAATATATAAATATATAAATATATAAATATATAAATATATAAATATATAAATATATAAATATATAAATATATAAATATATAAATATATAAATATATAAATATATAAATATATAAATATATAAATATATAAATATATAAATATATAAATATATAAATATATAAATATATAAATATATAAATATATAAATATATAAATATATAAATATATAAATATATAAATATATAAATATATAAATATATAAATATATAAATATATAAATATATAAATATATAAATATATAAATATATAAATATATAAATATATAAATATATAAATATATAAATATATAAATATATAAATATATAAATATATAAATATATAAATATATAAATATATAAATATATAAATAATAAATATATAAATATATAAATATATAAATATATAAATATATAAATATATAAATATATAAATATATAAATATATAAATATATAAATATATAAATATATAAATATATAAATATATAAATATATAAATATATAAATATATAAATATATAAATATATAAATATATAAATATATAAATATATAAATATATAAATATATAAATATATAAATATATAAATATATAAATATATAAATATATAAATATATAAATATATAAATATATAAATATATAAATATATAAATATATAAATATATAAATATATAAATATATAAATATATAAATATATAAATATATAAATATATAAATATATAAATATATAAATATATAAATATATAAATATATAAATATATAAATATATAAATATATAAATATATAAATATATAAATATATAAATATATAAATATATAAATATATAAATATATAAATATATAAATATATAAATATATAAATATATAAATATATAAATATATAAATATATAAATATATAAATATATAAATATATAAATATATAAATATATAAATATATAAATATATAAATATATAAATATATAAATATATAAATATATAAATATATAAATATAAATATATAAATATATAAATATATAAATATATAAATATATAAATATATAAATATATAAATATAAATATATAAATATATAAATATATAAATATATAAATATATAAATATATAAATATATAAATATATAAATATATAAATATATAAATATATAAATATATAAATATATAAATATATAAATATATAAATATATAAATATATAAATATATAAATATATAAATATATAAATATATAAATATATAAATATATAAATATATAAATATATAAATATATAAATATATAAATATATAAATATATAAATATATAAATATATAAATATATAAATATATAAATATATAAATATATAAATATATAAATATATAAATATATAAATATATAAATATATAAATATATAAATATATAAATATATAAATATATAAATATATAAATATATAAATATATAAATATATAAATATATAAATATATAAATATATAAATATATAAATATATAAATATATAAATATATAAATATATAAATATATAAATATATAAATATATAAATATATAAATATATAAATATATAAATATATAAATATATAAATATATAAATATATAAATATATAAATATATAAATATATAAATATATAAATATATAAATATATAAATATATAAATATATAAATATATAAATATATAAATATATAAATATATAAATATATAAATATATAAATATATAAATATATAAATATATAAATATATAAATATATAAATATATAAATATATAAATATATAAATATATAAATATATAAATATATAAATATATAAATATATAAATATATAAATATATAAATATATAAATATATAAATATATAAATATATAAATATATAAATATATAAATATATAAATATATAAATATATAAATATATAAATATATAAATATATAAATATATAAATATATAAATATATAAATATATAAATATATAAATATATAAATAATAAATATATAAATATATAAATATATAAATATATAAATATATAAATATATAAATATATAAATA